>MJUU01044730.1:50166-64252 GCA_002080025.1 Modiolus philippinarum
GGCTTCCGCATGAGGCAGTGCGATTCGATCGGCGTCCCCGAAAGCCGTGAATTCAACTGGCGCCTTTCCACCCGCAGCAGCCCCGAAAAACCCCGATGGGTGATCGTCGCCTTCCAGACCGAAAAGAGTAACGATCAAGAAGCCAACCCCGCCATCTTCGACCATTCCCGCGTGAATGATATCTGGGTCACCTTGAACTCCCAGAGATATCCTGCCTCGGGTCATCGTGCCTCCTTCACGAATCAGAAGGTCTCCAGGCTCTATAAGGAGGCCGCCGATTTCCGTGGGAAATTCTTCAACATGGATCACCTGGTGAGCAATCCGGGCATCACCCCGCCGACTTTACGACCCCTCTTCATATTCGACGTCTCCAAGCAGAGCGAGCGCCTCAATAACTCAACGATCGACGTCTATATCAAGCTAAGATTCGATCAGAACGTCGCTGCCAATACATAAGCCTACGCTTTGGTCATCTCCGATCGCATCCTCAAATTCGAATCTGATGGCCAGAAGATGAGCTTCGTCTTCTAAAGCTGAGCTCTGCAGTAAATAAATGGACAAAATTCATATTCAACTAATGATTGCCATCCGACCCGCCGAAGTCTTCGCCATCCTGGTTAAAGCCAAAAACTTTCAGAAGCACTACGACGGTCTGGAAGATTAATGAAAGCAGAGACTGGTATCCGCTTTCTACGTCGCCACCTGTAAATAAATGGACGATTCACTTTTGCGGAAAATCGCCACCAATACCGAACCCAAGCATGGGTTCTCCTTCATCGTCTCCGGGGACGATAGTCAGATCTTGACCCACTTCAACTCACCCCTCCGACTGCGCGAGGAGAAATCTTACGAGATGGCCCTCGTGAATCTGGAGACGTACTACACCATCCCCAATATCCATGCTGGAAATAATTCCTTCCGCTACTCCCCAGACGAAGGTGCCCACTGGTTTCCCATCGCCCTGAGCACCGGCTCCTATGGCATCGATGATATCAATGACGAGATCCAGCGGCAAATGCTGCTCAGCAAACACAAGGCTAAGATCCTTCTCGATGCCAATCACGCGACTTTGAGAGCAACGCTCAACCTCGCCAGAAGCTACCAAGTGAATTTCGATGTGCCCAATAGTCTGAATACGGTGCTTGGATTTGATCGCCGAACGTATATCTACGATCGACGCACGAATGGATACGTAGAGTGTGAGCATATCGTCGATATCATCAGCATCAATAGCATCCTCGTAAATAGTGATATCGTCCAAGGCAGCTACGTCAACGGCACCCAGCAGTCCACCATCTATAGTTTCTTTCCCGGGGTCGATTCAGGCATGAAGATCATCCAGACCCCTAAGAATCTGATCTACTTACCCGTGACCCTGAAGTCCATCAATCAGATCCAAACCAACCTGACCGATCAAGACGGTCGCCCCATCGATCTGCGAGGGGAGCATCTCACCATTCGCTTTCATCTGCGTGAGGTATAAATAAATGGATTATCAAGAGTATGGTCTCAACTTGACGAAGGGTCAGGCAGAGAAGATCCAGCGTGCGGCAAAGAAAGGTTGCCCCGTGAGCGTCCGATTGCTGAATGCCAACCTATCTGTTGGGCAAAAGATGTTCCTCACTCAACGGCAGATCCAGCGCATCACCAAGCTCTTGCAGAGCGGTAAGACAGGAATGGTCTTGGAGATGAGCCCGAAGCAGGTGAGGCATAACGTAAAGGAAGGTGGATTTCTCCCCATGCTTGCAGGTCTCGCCTCTGCTGCGCTACCTATGTTAGCCAAAACCGTGCTGCCTGCTTTTGGGAGGGTGCCTTGAGCGGTTTGGGTAGTGAAGCCATCCAAAAAGCCGTGGGATCTGGATTATATCTCAAGAGGGGTGGGAAAGTATGCTGTATGAAACCCCAGGGTCGTGGTTTGCATCTCAGCCCAGGTACTTCCCCAATACTTACGGTGATGGATTGTACTTGAAGAGTGGAAGTCGGCTCTACGATGGTAGTGGATTGATCCTTGGCCCCAATAGCCCCTTCAAAAGTATCCCCCTACTAGGCATGCTTCTCTAGGGCCCTAGATAAATGGACGAAGTGGATTCCAGTCATATCGAATGCCTGGAAGAGGAGCTCATCTCAAAAATCCAGAGATATGAGCATGCTTTGAAGATCTATAACCGACTGGATAAGGTCGTCTCCTTTGCCCTGGGTGCGTGTTCCGTAGTCAGTCTATTGCTGACCAGTGGCACGATGGGGTCTGCTCTGACCGGTGTGGGTACAGTGGCATCCATTCCCCTGGGTTCCCTCGCCAGCCTATGTGCCACAGAAAGTATGGTCCTGTCCTTGATCTCACGCCGAGTCGCCAAGAAGAAAAAGAAGCATCGAAATACCGTGCGATTAGCCAAAACCTATAGGTCCCAGCTGGTAGGTGAAGGTGGTGCTCCTGCAGTCTGCCTGAAAAATTATTACAATGAGAAGGATCAGCTTCAACCTTCTGTCCCCATTAGTGAAGAATTGAATGCGCATGCGCCGTAGGGAGGGTTCTTCCAATCGCGCCTCGCTCGGCTACGCCTCGCTCCCCGCTCATTCCCGAACCCTCCAGATCAAAGTGTCAAATGACCAAAAAAAAATTCCCAATCCGTTTTGGATGGGAAATTTTGCGTCCTTACCTCGATTTTTTTTTTTACTTCCTCTACCAGATCGTAGGAGAGGTATTGCTGATTGGATTTCTTGCTCAGCTTGAATCCGGTGCTCCGAACGAAAGCTCCTTGCAAGGGACCCTTCTCTTTGTTAAGCGTGGGGCAACCCCATACTCTGGTGATTTCTCCTTCTCGAGTTTTCAAAGTGAGGATTTTGCTTTTGCCAAATTTTCCGTCCACTTCTACCACCTCCAAGATCTTATAGATCACTCCTTTGGGCAAGTCCTTCCATGTGATGGATTCCTGAAATAACAGGGGTATTTTGTGAAAGGTCAATTTCATCTATATGAAATGCTATTATCAAATTCTCTCCTTGTGTAATTACTTTGTTCTGTAAATCAAGTACATGTGTTTTAGTTCACTCTTTAGTCTTGAAAATGTTGTTAAAATAATAAGGAATACATATTTTAACAGATCTTACCAAACAGATCTTTCAAACAATATGTGCCTCACTGATAGTGTGACGGGTGTCCTTAGCGGGACAGGACATGGTTACCCTTCCGGAGCACCTGATGTCACTCCCGGTTTTCATTGGAGTTCACACTATAAGTGCCTTAGTTTTTAATGTCGTCTATTTATCTCCGTGCATTGTAGCTGTCTTACGTCCTTGTTTTGCCTTTGTTTTTCTCTGTTGCCGTTTCTGCCATGATTTAGGACTTCGATGTATGTTGTCATGGCTTCCCTTGCTCCTTTGGTTTTCTACTGCCGGTATTTTAAATACTTTGGGACTTTCTTTACATTTTAAATAATTATTTTGTTGTCACTTTCAGTTTTTTGGGATTTCACACTGTGAGTGCCTTGGTTTCGAATGTTGTAATTTTTTTTATTTCTGTGCTTTGTAGCTGCCTTACGTCATTGTTTTCTGTGTTCTCGTTTTGGTTATGTCTTTGGACTTCGATTTTTGTAATTACCACTCCTTTGTTCCTTCGGTATTCTACTGCCGTTGGTTGTCAAAATTCTTATGTATAAAACCTAAATGTACAAGTGTTAGACAAAATGGCGGAATAATACCCCTGTGACACCTTAAATGTTTTTGGTAAAACAAATCTGTTTTCAACTGTTTTGAAATAATTTGTGTTTTTGTTCTATTAATTGTGGGGGGACTAACTGTTAAAGGGAAATAAAAATCACAGTTTTCTGTTAACGATGAGGGGAAAATGTGTTTTGGGGCATTTTCAGTTGTTTGCTAAATGGTTTTGCGTAATGAAAAATTGTTAGCCTTTTAAGTAAACCCCTTTCGACTTTAATCAAATGAAGCCAAATAGTTTCAAAAATGATTTATAAATAACACTTCAGTTATTATACATAATTTCTGTTGTGCTGTCACACTTTTAGTAACCTCGGTATTTATTTAATTTTTTCTGTTTAAATTTCAGTAATTATGCATAATTCCTGAAAAAAATAAGTAATTACATATAATTTCTAAACAGGCTAGTTATTATACATAATTACTGAAATTTTCAGTAATAAGGTATAATTCCTAATTATACACTTTTACTGTAGCATATGATTATTTTTATACGTTTCTGGTTTGATAAATTAGGTTTTGAAAGTATGACGTTTGTGTGTAAATGTCTCAAATGGATTGAACGTGTCTATTGTGCGTTTTCATTCCGGAGAACATTTTTATATATTGTCCCTGTAAAAAGTAAATTTGTCTTGTTTTCGGCTTTTGTTTACATAATATATATCTGCTATTTTCTCCAATTATGCACAGTAAACCTTGGCCAGTTGCCTTTAAAGACAGGTTTGTGATTAAGCATCTGGTCGTCCTTCCTTCATTTCTGTCTTCCGTTTCACGTATAAAGTGAAAACAGTGGAGAGAGATTAATATAAGGCTCTGCCTTGTTTCTTAATCCACCAATCATCTGTACTGTGTCTGTTTGTTACATGTGCCTTTTACTTGAAATAAATATTGTTTAAATTAAATTAAAACAGCTTATTTTGAAATATAAGATCGATTTGATGCTATAGTGCCCAAGATTCTGAATGAAATTTACCAACAAAAAACCAAAGCTATTGTAAATTTAGTTTCTGCATATGGCCAATTCGAAAACATACGTCTCCTCAGTGTAGAATAAAAGTTATGACATGAATGCACATGATCCTGATTATTTCAGATTATGCTGATTGTTTCGGATAATACCGATTGTTTCAAATTATCCTGATTGTTTCAGATCAACCCGATTGTTTTGGATTATCCTGATCGTTTCAGATTATCTTGATTGTTTCAATTCTGATAGTTTCGGATTATCCTGATTGTTTCAGATTATCCAGATTGTTTCAGATTATCATGATTGTTTCGGATTATACTGATTGTTTCATATTATCCTGATTGTTTAAGATTTTTCGGATTATCCTGATTGTTTCAGATTATCCTGATTTTTTCAGATTATCCTGACATAGTCCATTTTAGGTTTGTCGACAGCATAATGGAAATTAGAGAGGAAAGAACTACTAATACCAGATACATCCGGAAAATCATTATAGTTTCATTATAGAATCAATATAGTAAGATATAAACAAAAAATGACATTACCCGTACATATATGTATATATGCTGCAAATATGCAATGTAATCAATAACACATGCAACAATTACACTTGTCAAATCCAGGAATTTTTATAACAAAAGTTAAGGTAAGGGGGCTATTCGAATCCGAAGATATATGTGGTTGAGTATATTGCTTTTTCTTTTTTATTATGTGTATATTTTTATTCCTTTTGATAATAATATAAAAATACAGAGTTATGGAGATTTAGATACACCAATCTTTAAATATGCTTCAAAATAGAAAACCGTACATATGAAATAGAACATATGATATAGATGATGAATTTATAGTACAGGAATTGTATATGGACAGTTTAGTATTAACAATAAACAGCCAATGTGAAAACTAATGATGTAAATATGTAAGCAGTTTTCGAAATTTTGAATTTATATAGAAAGATTTGTCTTTTTTTCTAGCTTGCTCTTGCAATCAATATGTAATTTTCTAACGGTCGTCAAGTTGGTTACCTATTCCCTATTCCCTATTCGCCATTTACTTTTCCCTATTCCCTATTCGCTATTTACTTATTCCCTATTCCCTTTTCCCTATTCGCCATTTACTTATTCCCTATTCCCTATTCGCTATTTACTTATTCCCTATACCCTATTCCATATCCGCCATTTACTTATTCCCTATTCCCTATTGCCTGTTCACCATTTACTTATTCCCTATTTACTATTTACTTATTCCCTATTCCCTATTTGCTATTAACTGATTCCCTATTCGATATTTACTTATTCCCTATTCGCTATTTACTTATTCCTATTCCCTATTCGCTATTTACTTATTCCCTATTCACCATTTACTTATTCCCTATTCCCTATTCGCTATTTACTTATTCCCTATTCGCTATTTACTTATTCCCTATTCGTTATTTACTTATTCCTATTCCCTATTCGCTATTTACTTATTCCCTATTCGATATTTACTTATTCCCTATTCGCTATTTATTTATTCCCTATTCGCCATTTACTTATTCACTATTCGCTATTTACTTATTCCTATTCCCTATTCGCTATTTACTTATTCCCTATTCACCATTTACTTATTCCCTATTTGCTATTGACTTATTCCCTATTCGCTATTTACTTATTCCCTATTCCCTATTTGCTATTTACTTATTCCCTATTCCCCATTTACTTATTCCCTATTCCCTATTCGTCATTTACGTATCATCCTGAACTTGGTTAGTTAATTGATTGATTGATTGATTATATTCATTAATTGATTGGTTGGTTAGTAAGTTGATTGACTGATTGGTGTTTACACCAACTTTAGCAATACTGCAGATAGATGAAATAAAACAGTCGTTTACAATATAGTAAAGCTATGTATAAATAAAACAAATTTCTGATAGACCCTCTGCTTATAGAGAGTGTACTTTAGTATACACTGCATTCGTATTTGAAAAATACGGTAAGCAGAGGTTGCAAGCTATGAAATAACTAATATTTCATGTAACAGGTAGGTCTAAAATATCGAAATTATTGTATGACTTTTAATATTTTGATCTGGAAGCCTACTTAAGATTTCTTAGATGAACAGGCGCATAATGTAAAACTTTCTAGTCACTATCGCAAAACAACTACTTGTACTAGAGATTATAACGGCATTTAAAAAAAAGGCAAAAACTTTTTAATCACTGAACATATATTAATGCCAGAATGGAAGAGGTATTGTTTGACAACGACTTCTTTTGAAATGTACTGTCCTCTCAGAACTTAAGGAAATGGCCAAAGGTAGCATATCAAGGAAATATTTCTTCCCAAGAAAGTCATAACATGCAGATTGAAAAAAGAACGAAAGAATATGTCCGTATTTATTTAAAAAGAATGAACTGGAGATATTTTAAAATGACTTTATTATCTAAAATGATGCATTTTTTCAGTTTAAAATACACAAGATTTTTAACACAAACAGCAGCGCATACTCTATACTGGTGACGTCACAGCAGCACGTGAGTGATAAATATATTAACAAAAACTTAGTTTTATTCATTCATTTGTACAGGAGACGTGTGTGTAAACAAAAGCTTCTTCTTACTGGTATTTTCTTCTGTTGGAAATGAGTTCCTAGATGTGAAATCATCCCATTAGCACACATGCATACGTCTTCAATATGGTGGAAAATCAAAGAATGACAGGGAATGGAGAACTCAAAACAAAAGTAACATTTGACACCTTGACAGTTCCATATGGGACATTGAAAAATAAACAATTTCCTTTTGATTATCACCAAAACATCACTTAGACATTTATCAGAAGGAGCAAAGACATTTATCAGAAAGTGCAATTTACAAAACTTATAAAACTAAAATATTAAACTGAATTTTATTTTAAGGGGACACTTTCATAACTTCGGATAGACGTCCCTTTCTTAGCATGACTGTCATCATGCATTTAAATAAATGAGTGACGCCACGTAAGACCACGTCATGCATAAAATTCGTCTGCAAATAGCGCGAAGTTTTCCACTATTGAACGACCAATTTGATTAGTAAAGTATAATAAGAAAAAAAATGTGTTGCATTGTGGAATTTCCTATAAAAACATTAATACTATTTTTTGTTCGCTCGATAAGGATTATCAGGCTCATTTTACGGGCTCATCTAATATGGAACTGATCATCCTTGTCTTGCGAACAAAAATACTAATCTTTAATACATTTTTTATCATCACGAATTTATTCTGAGAGGTACAATTACGTATTAAACGTTAATAAACTGAACACAAATAGATATATGCTGTTAAATAAACCTAAACGTACATTGTACTTTCCAGAAGTATATGATTAGACTATATGATCAATCTGCACACTTGTCTATTCTCTTAAAAATACAACGCAGAAAACCAACAATAACATCCGGCCACAAACAATAATTTTTTTACAACAAGACACTAAAGCATGACAAATAATGTAGATAAAGGATAGTATCCTGGATTTCCGCGTACACCTTGTTACAAAACCCTTCAATGGTAAGTTCAATGCAGATACTTTAGAAAATTTTCACATTTATTACGGTAATATAACATCTATAGATGCCATTCTAAGACAATTTTCGTCTTAAAAATATAGTCTTAAATTTTTTCCATTAACATCCACTTTTTACCATTTTCAGATGATACGATTTATCCTATGTGGAGTGGTACTACTGTCAGTCGTGGATTGTAAATTTTGGACTAATTTCCGGCTATGTAAGTGCTTTATCTTATTTGCTGCTGTATTTCTGTTACATGTTCATGTAGATTTGGTGGTACTTTTGTTAGTAGTAGATTGTAGATTTTGGACTTAGTCTGGAAATATTAATCACATTCTGTAAGCGGTACACTTACCGTTGTTGTAATTATGAGTAAGTTTTGCCGCGTAAATTTTGGACTAGCCTCCGTTCATATGAGCATGAAAGATGGAACAGAAGGCATGCAAGTGCTCCTTGTATCCATTGGTGCTTCTTCTTCAAATGCATTCCGCATATTGTACTTTACAAGCTGCGCTTAAAGTTTGAATGTTGTGGCCAAGGTATACTAAACAGGTTCCAACACTCCATCTTTCATGTGATAAAACATGAGTGTAAATGGGGGTAATTTTAAAATTACCGAACAGAATTGACAAAACCCAAAGTCCATGAGACAAAATGACAAATAAGGTGGAAATCACCGGAAAAGTTGTCGACCGCAATGGTCCTGACTTGGTACAGGCATTTCTAAAGAAATGTGTTAAACCGTTTTAATGGCATGCAAATATTGCCCTTCCATTGCGGTAGTGTCTGGTAGCTGCTAACATGTATACTTTTTATTGATTTATTTTATCCATTAATTATTTGAATATTTATTTGATATAATTTTTTGCATGTAAAGGTAAAAGAGGAAGATGCATTAAAGATTGTAGCAAGCGACCCATAACAGATGAGCAGAGCAAGTATTCTTTAGGACTATTCTGTAGTGACCAGCTTCAACCAGTTGTGTTAAAGAGAAGGAACAAGAATGACCCAAATCATCCATGCATATTTACAGCGTATAATCCGACATTGAATTAAAACAAAGTCAGAATGTTCGACATTTTAACAAACAAAAGTCCATTATTCAGAAATAATAATAATTTCGCTGCATATTTATATCTGCCTGAATTTACCTCTGATGCATGTATCGACGTAAATAGTTTTAAAATCGACCGTATGCGAAGCTTTCTTCCTTGTTATTGTATTATTAAAAAAGCTGTTCGTAAAACGTTTTATATGGAGATACATGACCCATTGCGTTATTTGTCGATGCCTCTGCTGGTGGACTGTTAGGAAGGTATTCACCAGCCCAGTACGCAGTACTTCGGTGGTGACCCGAAAGCCGATTCTATTTGAAACCTTAAACAATCTAATCATTCTAAATTTTTGTATTTTTTTTTTTTTTTTGAAAACTGAGGAGTACCTTCCTCATACAAAGCTCTGTCCTTGGCTGATTTTGGTTCTACATTTAGATCATATTGGTTATTTGTTCTCTATCAGTTTTAACATCCTTAACATCTTTGACCCTTTACATCTTTGAGTTTATGGTCTTCCAAACGTTTAGAATTATCTGCACTGAAGAGAAATAAGTTATCGAAATCTTAATTCACAGTATATTAGGTATTTAGTTATTTGTCATAAGTTTATAATAAAAGACATATTGTTACAAGAAATTATACTCTATCTGTCTGCCTAGGTAGTCATTAGTTGACTGGTTGTCCGAATCAATTGTTCGTTAAGTAAATCACTTTAAATGGCTACTTCTAGAAAATAATAATCTTTGTGTGTATGAACACTTCCAAACATACCAACGGAAGGGTATAAGGAACATCAAACGTTTAAGCTATGATTTGATTTTCAAAGTTAAGTCGCACTTTTCAGACTAATAATTAAAGTATGTTTCAGAGTAATCAATTTAATTAAAGCTTCGTTAGAAAATCGTTTTTTCGAAGCAATCTGATTCAATTAATTGCTCTGAACATCATTTAACTGACTTAAAGATAGTAAAAATGAAGATATATGTCATTAAAATAAATGCCCTCATTCCGCCATTAAAATAGAATGACAAACTTACGTTTATTTACTAAAGCTGCATACATTAGCTGATTTATAAATGATCACAAATGTCCTACATAGGGAAAAGTTTTCTGTATTAGGTTAGTGCAACTCAGATACGTTCATGTTTGTTTCATGAGATGTGTTAATGGTTTTCTTTAATATTGTAGAAAGAAAATGCGCTCTAAAAGACGGTAGAAACCAACTTTTAGGGAAAAGAAATGATGATTGGCAGTGGGATGAACCTTTGGTGGCAGAGGCTGTTATTTCTTTACAATTGGCTAAAGATAACTGGTACTCCAAGAGGAAACCAGAAAGTGATATTACGGTGAAGCAAATGTACATAAATCTGTTATCGGCAATAACTAAGTATGTTTTTTTTATATACTAGTATATGTAGCAACAGTCAAGCTAAATGTTCCATATAAGAGGGGAATGGCACGGGGTTCTTTTCTCCCATTCCCATATTTTTTTAAACCATTATCCAATTCCTGCATCGGGGAATCCTTTTCCTGATTCCCACATTTTTCCACTTTTCCCACTTCCCACGTCTTGAATTTTCGCATTTCCCTAATTCATTCGTCATTCTCTAATTTACCCAAAATTAGGACCCGGCTTTCTTCCATTTTTTAATTCGTGTCACACCCTTCATATAACGACCAGTTTGTGTCCGACCACTGATGCAAGATAAAAAAAAATAAAAAGGGACTGAATATAATACACCAGCTAGTTTCACATTAACAAAACAGACACGACAGAGTGAATGAATTTATCATGAAAGTGGCATGAATTAAACATAATATAATGTTACATAATGTATACACAAAAATGAAATGCATTCTAATATGGCTGTCATTTTTCTTAATGTTTTGTTATTTTATCTGTTAATATTGATAATTTCACATCAAATACATCCTCTTAGTTTGGTGCACTCTATCCAATTTAAACTCGCAATATACATCAAACATTACGTTACTTTTAGCGATACAACTTTATCAAGTCAAGAATGGTCACGTGGAAAGCTCGCTTGGTATGTAATGGCTGTGTTGTCTGTGTGTGAGAATCCAAGGAATTTCTACGGCAACAACCTTATTGATATATTACAAAATCATCTGGTCATTTCTTCAGCCTACCTTGATAGTAATAAATTTGCTTATGCACTCATTGTACTCGCATTGTGCAAGGCAAAACAACCAGTTAGTGATGAGTATTTGAAAGAAATTTCATCTCCTGGTGGTCAGTATACGTTTGGTGTCGGTAAGTGGTGAATTACTTGGTACATTACACAAAATAAGGATGATTAAATGCTAGTTGTCAGTATTTTACATTATATCATGCCTCTAGTAAATTCCTGAGACGTCCATTGGTCAAACGACGTCACGTGCCGACCGTGTATATTCCATATCGGGTGACTGATTAATATACCGTCAGTGACCGCCATTACGCGGCTTCACTGAACGTTTTTTAAATAGTTTTTGTTTTGACAATTTACTGGCCTCTCGGAAGGATATAAACATTACACAGTCTGTAAGTGACCTAATATGGTATATACACGATCAGTAAATTTCAGATTGGGCGAGAGCGTAAAAATGAAAAAATCATCCCCCATGAAGTTTCATATAAGATCTCTGTAAAGAGTAGAAACTCTACATAATAACTAATCGCCGGTGATCCATACCAACAATAATTTCATTCGTCTTGAACAACGCAATGGATTAAACTCGTTTTAAACAAGTTTGACACCCAACCTTGGAACAAGTTCCAAAACTTTCGATGACTACATGTATTTGTATTCGGAGAAAAAACGCACTCATACTCCGAACATATATCTTTAAAATGTTATACTGCTCGAAATTATGATTATTACCCTCTATTCACCTTCATAGGCATAAATTCTACATATCTTTCACCCAGTTGATGTTTTGTTTGTTGCGTTTAACGCTTGTATACCGAATTTGTTTGTTACAACCAAGTTTTTTTGTGCTTGAATTTCAAGTTTATAGATATTTGCATATTTTTGTTCCCCTGATGCTCTTTAAATATGTTTTAGATTTTATGAATAAATACAAATACCATTATTACATATTATTACAAATTATTTGCAGACGAAGCTGCTATGGTATATATGGCGTATGCTTGTGTTAATGACCCTGCGTATTTGCAGCAACAAACGGCTGCTTTGGATTACATATTAAGTCAACAGGACCAGAATGGGTTATTTGGAAATTCTAATAAGATTTCCACAGCTTTAGCATTACAAGTAAGTAATTATCAAGCCAATAACAACTGGTTAAGTACAGAGGAAGATGCAAAGTAAAAGATGGGTACATACAACACTCAACAGCAAGAATATTCTCATTGTTGAAGGCCTCATGGTGACTTCAAGACGAAGAAAAACAATGAAAGCGTAGTTCTATTGCTTAGTTTTACCATGTATTTGTAGAGACTTTGTCTCATGTGCATTTACTCCATATCCCTTTATTGCTTATTGTAATATGACATCATTTTATATGAAATGGCGTAATAAATTTGTGAATTCGGACGTTTATTATATGTTAGACATTTGTAACATCTTTGAATTAATGGTCTTCCAAACGTTTAGATTTTATCTGCACTGAAGAGACATAAGTTGTCTTGTGTTTGGAACCTTGCAATATCTAAATTTTTGTAAATTTTATGGAAACTAAGGAGTATCTCCCTCATGCAAAGCTCTTTCCTTAGCTGACTTTGGCTTTACATTTAGATCATATTGGTTATTTGTTTTCTATCAGTTTTTGAACACCTTTGAATTAATGGTCTTCCAAACGTTTAGATTTATATGCACTGAAGAGACATAAGTTGTCAAAATGCGCATATGCAGAAAATAAATTCACAGTAATTTCGGTATTTAGTTATTTGCAACTGATTTTAACGGACTGTACATTACTTTGTAGGTTATCTTTGCTACTGGAAACTCTACATTGGAATCCAGAACAACAAGTGGGATGCGCTTCCTGGTCAGATCTATTGGTATATATTTGTCAGCTGTTACTACTAAATTTGACATGTTATGCAATGTGAAGGGACGATAATTTATGAGAATGTTGTTGCAACTTTTGATTAGAGTGATATATTGGTTTGAAAAAATCGCAAATAGAGGATAAAGGCATACTGCAAAGTTTATAATGTTGTCAACATTTCTATAGTGTCAGCTTTTAGAAAGCACTCCTCAGGTTTCTGGAAATTGTTCAAATCGGTCGAACTTAAATTAAGACTATCCTCTATATCCTTGTTGGTGAGCAGAGGAGAATAGAACGATGTGATATCACTATAACCGGTGGAAGAGGCACAGTATTTCGTAAACGTTAATGCTTTGTAGAAACGCAAGATATAATGTCATGAAATGTAAGCTATTGAAACGCAATCCTATTATTCTGAAAAGTGATCCCAATTTATTGAAAAGTAAAACATCGATTAGTAACATCAACAATCCCGAACATTTAAATCGAGTGGGTCTACAGCTGAAATATTCTTCTCAACAACGACCAATTCAATATTAACATCATTACGACAATCGAAAATAAATTTGATGTTTAATCACTATAAATACTATATATATCAGACTTTAATTTGGGTATTTATTGTATTTTTCACATGTTTTGGTTATTGTCTTCCGCATACAAAGAGTATTTTTATTTGACCTGCACTAAAAAGTCATAAATATGAAAAAGAAAGGAAATGGGGTAAATGTCAAGGAGACAACATCCCATATCCAGGTTAAAACGACCCAAAACAAAGCATCTAGGGGTCACCGT
>MJUU01044730.1:65724-88576 GCA_002080025.1 Modiolus philippinarum
ACGGCGGGTGTAGATCTGCCAGCTTCTAGGATGGGTAACATGAGTGCTCATGGGATAAATAATGCCGACAATTCTCTTAAATTTGCAAATAAAGAAAACAAACAAATAAGCCTTTTTATTAGCGTGTTTACGTGAAGTGTGCAATAAAAAACATGTGACAACTGTTAAATATATTTTTCAATGATTTCAGTGGTTGCTCTGTAAAAATATTTTAATATATCCCCCTTTATCATTGTTCCCCGGCGGAAACACCTTTTAATGTGTTAAGCGTTTTCCATTTTTTTTTAAATATTCTTCATAAGACCTTTCTTAGTGAAAAACTATATATATGCACGAGTATGTAGTAATGTTTCTGACTTCAACGACCGAAATCTTTGGATCACTGAAAAACTTCTGCATCAAGGGTTTAGATATCATAAACTGATAAAAACATTCTCTAAATTTTATTATAGATACATTGACCTATTAAGAAAATTTGGTTCTACATGCAGGGCTCTTATACATCAGGGCATTTCACATCCAAACTTCTATGGAAATATCATTTACAAAGCGCATAAATTCAAAAATTGTCCATCCAAACTTATTAATCTGTTGAACAAACTTATTCATAAAGGATATAAATACAGCATTGTTGTTAAATCTTTACTTCTGGTTTTTGTTGGCAAACATATTGATCATCTCCTAAATGCTTTACACCAGAACTAAATTTAAACAATTTTTCATATTGGCAGTATTTGGCATTGCACAATATCATGTTCTTCTTTCAAAATCGATGATGTTGTTATACCAAATCTATTTAGAAGTATTTCAATTGAAATTTCATATGTAAGAAGGCTTGATATCATAGTCAACGGAAATTATGTCCTTAGCTAGCTGTCAGTAACTGCGAGCATTTGTCCGGACAGTACCTGTATGTATTGTCTTCATGTTTTATGTACTTCATTGTAAGGGTACTCGTCTTGATAAATTGGACTTTTTTTCTAGTTTGATTTGTACTGTGAGTCTTTTTGTGCATTTATTTTTAGCCATTCACCACACATAGGGGGAGGGTTTGGATCCAAGAAAACGGGTTTAATCCCACCGCAATTTTTGCGCCTGTCCCAAGTCAGGAATATGTTTGTCATTGGCTTGTCCTTGTCTTCTTTTAAAATTTTAGTTTCTTGATATTTGGGTTATTGGATGTGGTTTGTTTCCATTGATTTATTCACTTTTTTACCTTTTCGGGGTCATTTAGGGCTTACTATATGGTGTGAGGTTCCTCACTGTGTTGAAGACCATATGGTGACCCCTAGATGTTTTGCTTTTGGTCGTTTTAACCTTGATATGGGATGTTGTCTCCTTGACATTTATCCCATTTCCTTTCTTTTTCATATAGTCTGAAAGTCAAACGAGACATGTAGCGTCGATAAAACTAAAAGTAGAAACATAGCGTCAATATACTTATAAATAGAAACATAGCGTCAACGTACCTCAAATTAGAAACAACGCTAAAATATACTGAATATTCTTAAATCACGTGAGCGTATTAGCCAATGATATTAATAGGAACTTTTACCATATGTAATATAATTTTATATTGTATCATCTTTACGGAGCTAGATAGGGTCATCAGTGGTGTAACATAGCAAAGACAGTTACCGCTTTCAGTATAATATTTTCTTGTAAAATGATTTTATTATGATAATAACATTGTGTTTAGCAATGACTATGCCAAAATAGTGGTCAGGGTTGAATACACATAGTGCACTCCCCTTCGGGTCGTGCACTATGGTCTCAACCCTGACCACTATTTTGGCATAGTCATTGCTAAACACAATGTTATTATCATTATTATGCTGACTGTGTCATTAATTTTCATCTTTTAATTACAATTTCCAAGTTAATAAATAAATGTTCTTTTCATTTGGTTAATATCAGTTTAAATTCCTATATTTCAAATAGTTGCATAATGTCATGGAAATTTGAAAAATAACTTTTTATGGCGGATCTCAAAAATTCCTTTATTTCATGATATAAAATGAAGAGATAAGTAAAATGAATGGGGTAAACACTTTATTTTATTAGAAATATTAACAAATTAACAGTAGATCCCTTCAAGCAAGATTTCATCACTATTTGATTGACAATACTGTAGCTCCGCCTACCAAGTCACGTGACAGGCATAGTACATGGCTGCAGGTATACTATGCCAAAATAGTATATTAGACACTATTAATGCAGTTTCTTACAGGAAGCATAATAATATGATATAATACTAATAAAATCGAGGACAAAGCTTCAGCCATGCATCAATAAACATTTTAATGTTATTTCACTAAATCAAAATGACACTCTATAGAGACACTGAACCTAATGTGAGTGGGAGGAGCTACCAACATTGCATTTATATTATGCAAATTTTGTTAATGCTTAGTTGAAGCCCCGTCACTTTCCACAAATAGCATCACGGGCATTTACTTAAAAATAATGAGCAAAAGCAAAAATGATGTCAACTGACCATTATTGCAATAAGCATTACGAACGAAAGCGACTGTGTAGTCACACCATTCGAGTTTTTACGGTAGATTTACCATCCGCCTTTTTTATGGTAAATTAATGAAAAAAATGTCGTAGTTTAGTCGTTAACTTATTACAATAAAATTTTAGTTTCAAGTTTTAATCTTTTATTGCAACGATCAAGTGAGTGGCAAAAGTTTCATTTCAAAGAGATATAAATTTTAAGCCCGAGCCAACGATCTAAAGAATGTCTACGGTGAATAAAACACACTTCACACATTGCTGATAATTTATTGACAGCAGATCACAAAGGCAGTATTATATAGACCACTGTCATGAGATTTTATATTTTATATTAAATGTTAAACCATCTCAAGGCGCTGCTGTCATTTAGTCTTTCTACATACACTGTCTTCCGTGGTATGCTTGTCAATTAACTATCAACAAGGTTGCCTTCTCTGCAACCAGTCTTTCAGAATTCAGTTTTAGGTGTAAAATTACATCTCTTCGTAATGAAAACTTTTGCCACTCGCTTTACCTTTGCAGTACATATATTTTTGGATCCATATTCCACTCTGCTTAAAACATTCAATAGAAAGCATGTTTAAAAAAGGGTCGTTGCCGATAGCACCGGCGGCTTCGGCCTGCTACAAAGGGATCCCAATAGGCTTCCAGGAAGAGAGCTTCCAATTTTTTTTTTTTTTTTTTTTTTTTTATCTATTTTTGCACGAAATTTTAACAGTAAAGGGAAGGCTTATCTCAACAATATTTGATGAATGCAACCTTTTCTAAAGTATGTGATACATATTTACCGTCAGCTTCATTTCAGATAAGTATAGAATATTACATATTTATTTCGATATCTGACCTGATATCTGCCCGACGCGCCAGCGGAGGGCAGTTATCGGTAAAAGACTGATATCAGGGCAGATATCGAAATATTATATGTTATTCGGGTTTCAGACGGGGTATATAGCGTGACATACCCTGGATGTTTAGTTATATTTCCTGAAGCGAAGTCGAAGGAAATATAATAAACATCCTGGGTATGTCACGCTGTAACCTGAATTACCTTTATATTCCGATGAACAGCCCTGGTGAAATGAAATCTGCGAAAAATGCTAATCTTATCAATTTCACCATGTTGTTTTCATGTTATGACGTTGTCAATTTCCATTACAACTTATATTACCTGGCAGTTTTCCGAATATATGTTGACATTCAAGGAACGTCATCCAATCAAAAGCAGGGTCACATCTGTAAATCGGAATATACATGTAATAATCTGTTCATCACATATTTGACAGACTCATGTTGCAAGCTAAGAAAAAACAAAATCATGGCAAGGGCATGTATCTGTGGAAAGGCTTAAATAGAACGTACAGCGTCGTGTTCGAAAACTTAATTTTAAGTTCTGACAAATAAAAACAATCTTGCTAACAACCACAATATAAATTACATTTGCAGTGTCAATGTATTGACGCCATGAAATCTTACGGAATTCAAATACTTTCTGATGCCAATGTTTGAAAATTTCAACATCATACTAGTAAGGGACCGACCATTTAACTTGAAAGGGGGGGGCTATGGTTTTTTTTCTAAAAAAAATAATCTGGAGCCGATTTAATGTGAAAAAAATATTTTGGCTGCCAAAATGATGAGAAAAAAATTCTGACGGAGGCTTTCTGCCCAAAAAAACAATGTTAATTTTCAAAAAAAATATTTTGTTGGTACATGTGAAAAAAAAATTCTGTCCAGAAGAAAAACCATAACCTCCCGACACCCCCTCTTCAGGTTAAATGGTCGGCCCCTAAATAACAAAATACCGAGGTTACTGTGAAATGATTTTTTTTTCCTTTTTATTTTCAACTCTTCAATGACACCAACATATGCTGACGGTTCATTTCAGAAAACCTTCTAAACGGCTTCAGCCATTTTTTGTATACGTTGCTAAATGACGTCATCAAAACAGGGCCGATATCACTTATCTACCCCGGACACGGATATTGATCAGATACTCATCCGGTTATTACATATGCGTAAAAGTCCAATTTACTTTAGGATTAAGAGCCATTTTAAAGGAATTTATTGGAATATAAACGGGACCAATTCACTCACAAACAAATAAAAGTCCGAAGGACTTTTATGATATAATATGTTTGTGAGTGACTTGATCCCCTTTATACTCAAATAAATTCCTTTCAAATTGTGTTTTATCCTTATTTTTTTTTATTTGATGATAGGTAATTGAATTCTTATTTTTATTATGCCAATCACACGTTTTTCTTCTACGTGATTGTCTTGACGTATGAATTTAGAAAGGTGAACTTAATTGTAGTTCGGTCAACGTCGTCTATCGAAAAATAAAATACTTCAGAAATTGCCACCGGAAGTAAATTCAACCAATCATGTCAGCGTATTTTCTTATATGCAAATAATATAAGAATTATATATAAATATGTGATAATATGTTTCTAATACATGTGGCAAATATTTTTCTGAGCTTGTAACTTTTGATACTGACTCAGAGTCTAATTTTGACTATTTACAGTTACCACAACAACAACTACTCCATCGACACCGAGGTTTGAAATAGGTATAAGAGTTTTCAACAATTTAACCACTGATTTCGATCAAACTTGGTCGGTGTCATTACATGAAGGCCAGTCTCTGTTTAAAGCAATGCAGAATCTCAAAGCTTCAGATAACTCTTTTAGGTAAAGAACTCGTTTATATTTTAATGTCCTTTCATATTCAGAAGATGATCTGTAAGATAGCTTAAAATTGGATGATATATTGTTTTGCTATGAATTTCGAATTGAAAGGCTGGGAAGATGAAATTCTTTAAAGCAATTACTTATTTCAAAGCTAACACAAATAAATAACTTCAAAATAAAGTGTTTAATTTTTCATATTTTATCGATGTTTTTTTTTTAGTTTCACAAGCAAACTAACAACTTGGGGTCAATCTATTACATCTCTCTGTAACATGACGGCATCAACAGACAAAAGACAGTACTGGCAAATACTGGATAAAAATGGTGCACCCTCACAGACAGGTATAAACTTATAATTTCAAAGTTACTTTTGAGTCTGTAAAGTTATTTTTTCCCACTCAATTGTTAACTAATTTTATGTTCGGTTCTCTGACTTGATACTATTTGATTTTATCTACATTGATTTGTATATTACAAAGCTACTAAAAAAACAAAATGTTGTACATGTGAGTTCCGGAGTTGACTCTAATACAATTTAAGACTAAGGTTCAATGATTACCATTGCTAAGATTGTGAATAGTGTAAAATTTAGATCTTTGATTTTAACAAACTTTAATCACAATTTTGTGTTCCATTGTCTTCTAGCATTTCTTAGGTCTGTCAAAAAAACTAACTTTAAACAGTATCGGTATAAAATAAATACTTATGAAAAAGAAAGGAAATGGGGTAAATTTCAAGGAGACAACATCCCATCTCCAGGTTAAAACGACCAAATACAAAGCATCTGTCGAATACAAAACCTTCACGAAAAGGTTGTATAGGTTGTACCACATGCTTATATCTGCAAAAGACTTAAATCTGATAGGGGCTGTCTTTAAATTGATATGAGATATGAGCTCATTTTTTAAGGGCTCGTGTTGACTTCAAGATGAAGAACAATAATAAAAGCGATGTTCCATAGCTTGGTTCTATCACGTATTTGTAGAGACTTTGTCTCATGCAACGGCAGTTGAATACCGAAGGAACAAGGGAAGTGATGATCACAAAAATCAAAGTCCAAAGACATGGCAAAAACGGCAACAGAGAAAAACAATGACAAAACTGACAAGGACGTGAGACAGCCACAAGGCACGGAAATAAAAATACGACATTAAAAACTAAAACACTTATAGTGTGAACTCCCATGAAAACCGGCAGTGATATCAGGTGTTCCGGCAGGGCAAGCATGTCCTGTTCCGCTGAGTGGCATCCGTCACACTATCAGTGAGTCAATCCAGGGTTGATTCAAAATTCATATGCATTTACTCCATATTCTTTCATTGTTTTTTAACCATATTTGAAATATGCATTTATTACGCAATAGTGTCATTAGTTTGATGTTTTTGATTACGTATTTCTTTGTATTTTTCAGGAGTAAGTAACACCTTTCCGTCAGATGAGGACAGCTACACCTTCAAGTTTACTACGTGGTGAAAAAGAAATTATGACACTATGAATTTTTCATACTGTATTACTTTGACCTCTTTAACCTTTCCATCTTAACAACTTTAAAAAACTGTTTGATTTGTTTGTAGTTTTAGCTTATATGTATATATGTTCATCAATGTTTGAAATTGTATATATTGTAATTGTATATTGAAATTGTATATACGATACATCATTATCAATTTTTCACCAGTTTCAATACAAAAATTTCTATTTTATCTTTATTTTACTTTTCAATGTTCCCTTTTCTAGTACGTTGCTAATTCTCTGCCTTAAAATTACTAAGGCTTAATTTCGTGAATTGCATTCGGCGGATGTTCTTAGGCTCCTTATTTCGATGCTTTTCATTCTGATGCTGCTGATTAAAACACTTGTACAACATGAAAAAATGAACTGTTTGTTATATATTTCTGAAAGCGTATACGTGCCTCATGTTGTTTATTTGAAGCTCTTTATCAAGGCAATGCAGCATGGCATTGAGGTCAATACATAGATCATATTGACCGAGGACGCAGAATATACTCTAGATATGTATTGACTGAACTTGCGATAATATAGCAGTGAGGAAAATAAACTAACTGACGTAAATAAAAATGCTTTATCTCTTGGGACATGTTTAGTTCACAGTTAAAAAAAATTATATAGGTAGATGTTCAAAACAAAGTCAGGCAATCTACACCGATAAGACATTACTGAGGAACTACGTCATTCAAATAGTGTGAAAGAGATTTCAAAGACAGTAAGACATTTTAACATACTTTTAGTCGTATTTGATTATCTAAAATAAATCATAGTTTCTGATCCAATTGTTTGAAAATTCAAGTCTAGCGTCCAAATTTTATTTTTTAACATTTATGGTAGAATGCTGTAAATTTTGGAGAAAATGGCCAGGAATGATAGAAAAACAATATGAAAGATCATGAAAAGTAAATTAGAATCAAACCGTCAGTCTAAAAAGAATAAATCTGAGACAATTGCAACATTTGAAATACAAAGAAGCAAATATGTGCGGAACATGAAAAGAAAAAAGGGAAGCAGACAAACACACACGCACAAACAGATGAAAACACGTACTCAAATTAAATCCAAGAAAAGTAAGCATCCCCGACGTCTTGCAAGACACCTGCAAATCTACGGGATCGGAATCTATGATATGTTTTGTTGTGATCTTATATGGTAACTGTTTGTACTTTTGTTTCTAAGCAGTAGTATGTAATAAACAAGACTTATGTTCAATGGGATTCTTAAAATCATTTGGTCTGAACAGTAATTGAAGAATGCCAGCAGTACGATTGTATATCATTTTTATGAAAGTTAGTTTTATCACTACAAAAAAGAGGTCCAACTGTAGTTAAAGCAATTGCGCGCGTACAGTCTGGATTACACCTGCCGAATCGAAAGAAACTGTTTAAAAAAAAACTATCAATATCTTCCCTATGCAAAGCTTTGTTTGATTTTTATTAGTTTCTATAGGTTTCTTCTTGGTTCAATATTAAGCTATTGTTTTATCTCCACTGGTGCATGATAAGTTGACAATGGACCTGAATGAAATGATAACATAGACAGATAAGAAGACGTCTTTTTTCATTTTTTTTATTTTTACGAAGTCGAAAAATTGGTAACTCCGTGTTCCCTGTTTTTTTTCGTGATGATAACTCCGTGTTCCCTGTGTTTTTCATGATGGTAACTCCTTGTTCCCTGTGTTTTTCGTGATAATTCTATACGTGTAGACAACCAATTTTTACTTCAGGATCTAAAAATTCACCAGACGCTAAAATTCAAGTTTGAACGAAACATACTATACGCAAAGTGTCTCTGGAACATATTGTGAACTCTAATTTTACAAGAAAAAATTGGATAAACTATCTTTCATTAACGTATTGTCGATTGCATATTAATATATGAATGACAACTGACTCTGACATCATCATACGGGGGTGTCTTATATTCATGAGATGCTTACTATACCGGTACACCTGATCTCACCCATGGTTTTCTATTGGGTCCGTGTTGTCCATTTTTGTATATGTGTGTGTCTGCATTTTTCTTTTCTGTGCCGTGATTATGTTATGTCTTTGTTTCTATGTCTTTCCGATGTTGCCGTTATCCATGGATTTTTCGTTTAAGACTGACTCACCTTTGTTTTTTATTCCTAGTTGTTACAAGTGATCTGTAAAAAAAACTTTATATCATATGTAACCTTTCTGAATACAATATAGAAAATATTTAGTTTATCTGTTCTTTTTAATTTCTTTCGAATATCCCAGAATTACGTATAAAAATATATATGATGTGCGATGGCCACAAATAAATAAAAATGGTATAGTTGTCCAGGGGACTACTGGACATGCATGTAACTGTCCTTATACAAACTAGTACAGGTTAGAAACAACGACAGTTCCTTGAACAAAAAAAAATCATCAGTTGTCTTGGAACTGCTCGACACTTTGGCATGAATGTTAAGAAGCAGTCTATTTTATAATATTTTTTATGTATTGAAATTTGGCATTCACATAGTATAGATAACTAATGTTTTATTTCTCGTATTTGATTATTTTCAAGATTTGGCACGATTTTTACAGGTAATATCTGTGACACGTCATTAGGTCTGCATTCTCTCGTCCTTTCCATTATTTTCTCCGTGTTTCAGCCCGGTAGTACCCTAGTCGAAGGCCATACGACCGAAACGTTTGACAGTCTTCCCTTCTTTGCATTTTTGTTCATTTTTATTCGTTTTTTAATTTGTATATTTTGTGTCTGTTACCTTTTAATCGTGGCCAACTATACCATTTTTATTTTGTCCCCTGAATTACGGTCGTTCGTTGTCGAAATGTTTGCTTTTTTAAGTCAATCTGTAACAGTAAGAATAGTAGCAATCTTAAAAATGTTCAAATGTTTATAAATTTGATAGAATACCTATAGTTATTCCTTCATTTCCTTCTTTGAAGAATTCGGTAAACTTTCATATGATCCACTTAGACAAAGCAATTGCCCTCTTTGAACCTTCTTATTTTACCATACAGTACAAATTTCCGAGTACAATTTATCAGAAAATATTGTTATTTGTGGTCTAGGCAAAAAAATATGTAACCACATGTAACAACGAAAACGATACATTTCCAGAAAACTGTTTACTTGGAAGAAAGCCTTCAGATCATATAACTCTATCAAACCATAACCAAATTGAAACAATCCTTGTGACATAAAAGGGTTGAAACGCACACTTTAACGTTACGACTTGGATGTTACCTGAAAATTAAAAGGTATCCGAATTCCGTGATAAAACACCTTAAAACTTATTGACCCTTTACAGTTTTATCGTATCAATTATCTGACTTTTTTAGTAATATTTTTCATAACTATTTATGTGATTTTAGGAAAGGGCATGGTTGCCAGACCACACTGCTGCGACTCCTTGAGGACTGGAAAGCAGCGCTTGACAGTGATTGTTATGTGGCAGCAATCCTTATGGACCTTTCCAAAGCTTTTGATTGTCTGCCACATGACAAGCTGGCAAGCTGTCTACCTATGGTCTGTCAGACCATTCAGTTAAATTACTGCAAAACTATCTGACGGATCGTAGGCAGCAAATCAAGCTTCAGGGAGTCGTCAGCAGTTGGAAAATTTTAACTAAAGGTGTCCCGCAAGGTTCTATTTTAGGCCATCTGCTTTTTAATGTTTTATAAACGATATTTTTTATTTTATCGAACATGGTACTTTGTACAATTATACAGACGATAAGACCTTGTCTTATGTTAAACATGATTATAATAATTTAATCAATATTTTAGAAAAAGAGAGCTCTATTTTAATAGAATGGTTTAATATAAATTGCATGCAAGCCAACCCCGACAAATTTCAGGCTATAGCTGTTGGTAAGAAGACACATGCTAAACAACCTGTTTTGTTTTAATATTGAATCTGTAGGAATAGATATTGATTATAAATTAAATTTTGACCAACATGTTAAAAATATCTGTCGTAAAGCCTCTCAACAATTGAGTGAATTTAAGCGTATTGGATGCTTTCTATCTAAATTAAACAAACTTACTATATTTCATTTTTTATATTATCAAATTTTAATTTTTGTCCTCTAGCATGGCATTTTTGTTCTAAATCAAATACAGTAAAATTAGAAAAAATACAGGAAAGAGCTCTGCGTTTTATTTATGAAGATTATGATAGCACATACGAAGATCTTTTACACATAGCTAAGGTACCATCACTACAAGTAAGGAGAATGCGCACTATGGTACTTGAATGTTTTAAAATTTTATATAATTTGTCTCCTCCATGTTTAAATGATTTAGTAACTTTTAAAAACAATAATTATAGTTTTAGATATTCTAACATTTTAGATATACCTAGAGTAAGGACAACTACCTATGGTAAGAACTCTTTTAGATATGCAGCAGCTGTTTTATGGAATGAATTACCTGATAATTTTAGGAAAATTTCAAATTTTAATCAGTTCAAGAATATAATACAATCCTGGAATGGAAATCAGTGCAAATGTAATGCATGTAAATAACATTTATCTTCAATTTTCTGTATTTTATTCATAATAAATTAAATTCATGCCATATCTATTTAAATATCGTATATCAGGTTTTTCTTTCCTTTGCTTTTAATGTGTTGATTTGCTATTAATTTTATGCCATTTTTGTATTTCTATTCTGCTTGTGCTATGTGTTTTTAGTGCTTTTTAATTTATTTGCTTGCATGACACTGCTTTTTTAGTTGCTTTGTATCTTGTACTTAGGTGTTTTACTTATGTATATATGTATGTCGGTTAAAAGCTCTATAGAGCTTATGTTTGTTTGTTATATTTTTCATGCCGACTTTAAATAAAACTTATTTATATTTATTATTATTTATTATTATTCACAACAAACATGAAAGAATAATATAGTTGGCAAGAAATGTGTGTTATTTTGTCAAAGCAAGGGCAGATTTTTTTTTTGCAATTGCAATACTTTAAATAGAAATACAAAAAAATGTACCAGTAACCAAAAGTATACAGGTGATATGTCGGCAAATATTTATTCAACATTTTTTTTTGCTGAAATAGATGCCGCAACTGACATTTAACCTTGTTGCTATACTATTTTGCCAAGTGGTACATTGTTTCCTGTTACCCAAAGGTCAATCAGGTATGTTCATGTATATTAAAATGTTTGATTGATTGATTGATTGTTGCATAACGCCAACTTTAGCAATATTTCAGCTATATCGTGGCGTGAACTGTTAATATTAGTAATAAATATACAAGTTTAAAAAAGTCACTTAAAACATATTGCTATGTACAGATAAAAAGATTTCTAAAAGTTAGAAATCATATTTTAGATAATTTAAGATAAATAGATCAAATTTGATGAAATTTAAAAATTGGATAATATACTTATATTTTACTATACAAATTGACAGCTTTTAAAAATTGAATAATTTTGTCGTAATTGACGTTTGTAAATAAATCTTAAAGACAATCAGCTGTATAAAATGTGCGACGTATGTCGGCAACATCAACACAGTCAAGTAAAATATGTTGTATTGTGTAAGCACAATTACACGGAATAAACTCAGGTCGGTCTTCACCATTTAGATAACCATATATGCCCTATTCGACACCTTGTCATAACAACTTGCTTCTTCCGATTTTTTCCAGAGGAACTAACAAGTTTACCAACTTCTGATTGTATTCCGTGCAATTTATTATTTACATTGTATTTGCAAGTCTCATCTGTCAGTGCCGTATCTTTTGGATGTATTTACTTATGAAAGGCTTCATTTCAGTGTAAGGCACTGGACAATCCGCCACCTCATTATCTAATGCATCCTTTGCCTCCTGGTCAACAACTGTGTTTCTATAGATCCCTACATGACTAGGGATCCAAGTATAAATGGCTTCTTTGCCTATACCAACAAGTGACTTGTAGAACTCAACGACCTTAGGATAACTGGGTGTTTTGTCTTTCGACTTTCAATTGTCAATAGGCATGAGAGAGAATCAGAACAAATCAAGAACTTACTGTTTCGCGATGAAGCAACAAATTTGAGTGCTAAGTAAATAGCGTTGGCTTCAGCAGTAAATATGGAACTTGAGGATGGTAGTCGGAGAGTTGCTGCTCGGTCTCCGAAGACAGCTGCACAGGCCACCCTGTCTCCATCCATAGATCCATCTATGTATATAGGCAAGTTTTCGGGGTGTTCAGATTTAATTCTTGCAAACTCCTGCTGGATAACCAGAGGAATAGTGTCAGATTTTTTATATTTTCGTAGTTCGAAATTAAATGCTGGTTTTAGGTTTAGCCATGGAGGCTTTTTTGGAGTTTGTATTGGTGCTATTTCGTCCAATTGTATATTGGCAGATTCCAAGTGCGGTTGGATACGAAGTCCAAAAGGTTTAATAGCATTTGGCCGTTTATCATATACTGTCTTGTGAAGTGGTTTGAAAACACAGTTGTGAGCAGGATTTGAAGGATACGCTTTTAGCTTAGAAGCGTATTGTAATCCAAGTTTGAGACGTCTGTCCTCTAGGGATGGTTCATTAGCCTCAACATAGAGACTCTCCACCGGAGAAGTTCTGAACGCACCTATGGACAGACGTAAACCTTTGTTCGAATATAACCATTGTTGAACCATACAAGAAAAATTGTATTAAAATTTCATTCCCTAAAATGGACAGTGTTTAAGTTATGAATTTCGACTTTTGGAAATTGATTATCAAATTTGAATATTAACGCAGAAAAAAGATAATTTAAGTGGAGAATATTGCAAGGTGATATTGTTATCTTTGTTAAGGTACCATACTTGATATTTTACTGGGATAAATAATATACATTGGTTTTCCAACGAAGCAACGGCGGGAATAAAAAGACCCGTAAATTACAAAAATCTGCAAACCCCAAAGACTTGACAAAATACGAGAAAGCAGAAAAACAAAGACACTAGACATGAATAAAAAAAGAAAAGAATTAAAAGACGACATTTAAAACTAAGGCACTAACATGGTGAACTCCCGAGAGAGTGATTTAATGTGCTCGGGAAGGGAAATGGCTTTATAATTGTATAATTTCAATTCAATTCCGGGAGGTTGAGCAAGTCCTGCTCCGTATTCGGCACAAATCAACTCAACCCAGGGTAAATTCAAAACTGATAATGTCAAATATATGAAGAAGTGAAATATAGCTGAAAATATTGAGTCTTTAAAGCGCCATGGAGATATGTTTAAAAATTTTCATAAGTTCTTATACGTTCAATAATTTTCCAAGGATATCAATTTCAAATACATAAAACACCTATACATTTATTGTTGTTGTATGACACTTGGCTACATTTTCATTAATTCCGCACATTGATTTGTTATTGCTCTTTCGTGTTAAATGCACTTATCATTTTAATAAAAACGAATTTACATAATTATATAGTTGCTCGAATCTTAACAGATGGTATTTTTTTCCTTTTATTTTTCTTTATTCTTTTTTTTTCAGGAGAAAATTCCCATATTGCATGCAGTAAACATAATTTGGATGATGAACAATGTACGTACATGTATTGAATAAAGAAGGGAAACGGGGAATGTGTCGAAGAGACAACGACCCAGTGTTTCTATATATTGCTTCCTCTAAATATTTTTGAAAAATAATAATAACCATACAACCAACAGTGTACATAAAACACTGAAAATTAATGCAACTGAAGAAAAAGGCATCCACCATTTCTCTTAACAATTTGATAAAGCAACACGACTGTGCTATTCGATACAGATACTAAGGTACTGTAGTCTATGGCGCTTGACGACTTTCAGGTGGTATAAATTGCTATTGATGACACGAAAACTGGCCATAACGACAAAAACTGAAAATTTTTATTGCTAATTCGTATGAATAGTGACTGAAACTGTCAGTATCACCGAAATATATCAAGAAAGTATCGACACTGTGAAGTTGTCATTTGCTTAAAGAATTCTAGTTATCCCTTTATAAATTACCGATTAAAGAAGTATTGGGCATTTAGTTTTAATACGGATTTCATCACGGCATTACTCATCAAGCTCGCGCTAACAGGCTCACTTGATACTGGCCGTGATAAAAGTCGGTATTAGAACAAAATGTTCTATCTTACAGATGTAATTGAAATTTATATATTCCATGTTCATAATTTAAACTGTTCTTTTCAGTTGTATATATAAAGATTTCAGTTAACAAAAACATATGTCAATAATAAAAAAGATGATTGTATATTTGTTTGGAAGAAAAAGTAAGTAAATTTAAAAATAATTTCCCTGCAGTAAGAATTTGTGTCTTGCATGACGGAGTCCGGATGCTTCTTGAAGAACGAAATGATGAATATGGATGGGGAGAGCGTACTGAGGCAGAAGCCATTATTGCTCTTCATTTAGCAAACGACGCATGGTTCTCCAAAGATGATCCAAGTACATATATATCCGTCAAACAAATGGACATAGATCTTTTGTCTGCCATCAGCAAGTAAGTAAATCGGACATGTTAAAAAAACAATATTTTTTTAATTGAACCTGAAATGTATAGAGACCGTTTCCTTTTTTACAAGCATGAATCCCTCCCCTCTCAAGATGACAATTTGACAATTATAATTTGTCGTAGCTCCGTTAAAAACTGTCAGATGCACAACCAGGCATTGTGATTAATAATCTCATGAATTCGGTTGACATTTGATTAAAGATATGGCACGAAACAGGCGGCAATGATCGCTGAAGTTCCCATTGTTCGTGTTTCTGAGCATCATGTAAATATATGCCATACTTGAAGACACCTCACGTACATGTATATTGTTTAACTCATAGATTTTACATTAACTTTTTTTCACTTTTGACACTCAAGAGCCCGCGATGCCACTTTCGGTTTTTATTACAGTTCACACTCTAGGTGCTCAGATTTGGACGTTATGTTTGCGATGTTTATATATTTTTGCATGTGATCGTGTCTTTTGTCTTCTTTTGCAACCCCTCTGATTTTTTTTAATCAAGTAAAATTCACGTGTCTTTATATAATATCCCACACATCAATAAAAAGTTAAAAACAAAAACTTTCAACGTCGATTTAAAATAGGCTTGTATTATTTTCACAGTGATGTAAATCTAACAAATGATGCATGGGGACACGGAAAGCTGGCACATTATGTACTAGGACTGACGGCTACTTGTCAAAATCCTTCAAACTTCTATGGACACAACTTGATAGACAAATTACAAAATCATCTTGTTGTATCAGCAGACCATTTTCAGAACAACAAATTTGCGTATGCGCTAGTTATATTGGCATTATGTAACGCCAATGCTTCAGTAGACACTGCATATGTGACAGATATATCATTAAATCCTGATGTATATACGTTTGGAGTAGGTAGGTTTAAAGATAATTACGTTAATTTCGCTCCGAAAATCTTGGTACATTGGATAGGGAGGGTTTTTTTGCCGGTGTGTCGTGACAGACTATACTGCTCTTAAACCTTGCTGATGCGTAGAAATACTTATTCCTTTTATTCCAGTAGATTATTGCAATACTCTATATACATTTTTAACTGTTTGATTCTGGTGAAAAACGGAAAAGTATAACGTTATCTCTGCCAAGTCTTATCAACTTATCAATATTGAGGATTCCATTGTACTTTTTTACCTATATTTCAGTCCTTATTCCTTTCCAACATCGATATTGTGTAAAACAAAAAACAATCTTTGATGATCTACGCATTAACATACTTGAAACTAACTATTAATGCTGGAAATGGTCTACTTAATCATAAAAAATATTTAAAAAATTAGAAATATACTAGAACATTTTCAATTGTCTTATATATCTCCCAGATGAAGCAGCTATGGTGTACTTAGCACTACAGTGCATCAATGATCCGAACTATTCCTCTACGTCTAAAGCAGCTTTGGAGTATATTCTACATAATGAAGATGATAAAGGGCTATACGGAAATGAATATTCTACAGCTCTGGCGCTTCAGGTACAATAACACATGCTACTATACAACTGTTGAATTCATTTGAAGAAAACAGCATAAAATATTTGCCCGAGTTGGTGGAAATGACTCATTTCCTGTTGCTTGAGGCCTCTGATCGAAGGTAACATTTCAAAAGTATACTTTAACATCAAGGACAATAATTTTTGCTCTTTCCTGAAAAAACTGGTCACGAAATACATGTAACTGTTTTATTTACTGACAGAAACAATCAAATATTTCTAGACGTGTAATGAAAACACTGATGGTAAAGCAGAGAGCCAAGTTTCAATGTACTAAAGAATAAACTGGACAGGCTGTTCTCAATGACATTGCAATGTGCAATTATCCAGGGCATAACACAGCTCGTCTTGAAATAGAATAATAGTTAAATAATACCTGTTCCACCGACGGCTTTTACAAAAATTAGGATAGGTTGATTGACTAAATATTGGTTATCGTGTACTCAGCAATTCTTCAGCTATATCAAGTCGAGAACAAGTTTGTCAATACATATTCACTTAGGGGTATGGAAAGGACCAAGAGACGGAAAAATCAGGCTGTCACTGGAAAAGAAGGGTGAAATTTAAAGGGGCGGGGATTTGTAGTCGATCATCTACGGCCCACTTAAAAGAGCTTGCTACAAGGGTTCTTTTACGTGCAGGAAGCGTGGCATTTCCTCCAATACGTGGATTTTACATACCACCCGAAAGATGGGTTGTGTATTTATTCATCCCACATAATTTTAGATCTCATTAGAATGTTGTTCTCTATCAGTCTTAACACATATTTCGGTATATGGATTTCCAAATATTTTGATTTCATCTGCACTGAAGAGACATGCGCATATGAAAAATCCAAATTAACAGCAACTTCGGTATTTTGTTATACACAACCACGGACATCCTGTTTTGCCGGGGTTGTACCCCGCAACCTGGAATACTGAGTCTTACTTCTATATCTCGGGATAGAGGACAGAAGAATATTTCAAAACACTTACTGTTAACATCAATGTGTTAAAAAAAATCTGTATCAATATATCAATAACAAAATACAGAAACAACTGTCAATGTTACAAAGTCAATAGATTAAAAAATAAACTGAGCCAAATAACATAATATTTCAATAAACATAATTAATATGAAAAAGAAAGGAAATGGGGTAAATGTCAAGGAGACAACATCCCATATCCAGGTTAAAACGACTCAAAACAAAGCAAATGCACATTTCTGATATACGAATTGATTTCCACAGCTTTCAACACTTTTTGTACTTCGCAAAAGACAGAATTCAGCTATTATTTCGATCACATCTCGTTTTCATCATTATAATTTTGTTTTTAGGCATTGTTTGCCAGTAAAGACAAAAATCTACAGTCGAAAGCTGATTCAGGAATGTTATTTCTGATAAATTCCATTGGTGAGAATCAATTTGAAATACCTTTAATTTGTCTTTTTATAAATATTTGTAGCCCATTTATTCGCATCACAAAACTCAACAATATTTTGAACATATACAGTTTATAAAACATCGATATTCTTTAAACTGTATATGTTCAAAATATCAAGTTTTAGTTCAACGTTGATATCTATTTACAAAAAAAATTGCGAAAAACAGATCGAGGTTGAGTTGTAGCAGCACAATGATCATATAAAAATATGCTATTTTAGAATGGTTTAGAAACCCAGCATGGTAGGACTTAGTTTTAAATTAATTTGGAAATATGGAAAACAATAAGTAAATACATATGATAAGTATTTAATTCTTACAAATAATCGCCACTTGAGCAAAAGACTCATTTGAGCTTCTAGATTGTTTATTTTTATATAATATTTTTTTATTATTAATATTTTCAAGCGCAATACAGAATAAAGTATCAATATCTGTATTTTCACTTAAACACACCATGAAGGCCTCATTTTGAAATAAAGATGAAGAACAACAATAAAAGCGTTGCTCCATTGTTTGTAGAGACTTTATCTTATGTGCATTTACTCCATATCCTTTCATTGTAAATTTATTCTTTTTTTCTATTATAATTAACTGAAAACGAGGTTATTATTAGATTTAAATCAATTCTTTATCAACCGATCCAACGGCGAAGTGGATATTGCTCTTTTAGGGTTGATAAATCGGTAACTAAATCTGTATTAAAGTCAAAATATGTGGCTAGAGCAGTACTTTGAAAATGATTGAATAAATCAATTTAGAATAAGTACTTGTAAACAGCGTAAATTAATGGTCGTTATTTTTATCACCTTTTCTTAACTTATTTTCAGATAGAACAAAGAACCCCCAAAAGCCTTTGCTTCTTTCACTTTTACCAGCCATTGCAAAGAAATCATACATAGATGTTGGAACAACTCCTTGTATTTCAAAGAATATTGGTACAAATTTGATTGTTTGTTATCTTAATACATGTATATAAATTTATAAAAAAAAATCGGTAATGCATAATGAAATACTTGTAATGATTATATTGAAAACAAGTAGATACTTTTAACTAAAACGATTGGTAAAAATATATTTGAGTCCCCAGACCGAAGATTTTGAAAAATGTTTCGCTGTACTCAAAGGTATAACAGCAATATTTTAAGGTATTCGCAGACAAAAATACTTATATTCTAACATTCCATCAGGTGATTTAACGATTTCCCGTGCAGGAAGATTCTATTGGCTGGTGAAGTGATGACGTCATTTTTCCACATTATTTTCTAAGTCTTAAATAATTTGTCGTTAAAATCATCATAAAAATTTTAAACATTTGAAATGTAATAATAAATCACATTTGATACTTTGATAAGCCAAAATTTGAGTTTCGACATAACCAATCGATATAAATCGATTTTTTGTCTCCGAAAGTGTTGTTTTAAGACCTTGAGGTATTGAAAGATTTAGTAATGGAGTATATCTATATAAATACTCTATTATGCTGATTTTCATTTTGATTTGTCATATTTCCATTGAAATTGACCAAAGATGCAAATATTCCATTTACAGCAACATATACAAAAACCAAGTCTCATCATAGCATTGAATAGTCTACTCCAGTTTCATTGAGAATTGATAATGTATCTATGAAGTGATCAACTCATTTTTATGTAATCGTTTTCCTGTCATTTCAACTTCTATAATAGGGACCGACCATTTAACCTGAAGGGGGGGGGGGGGTTTATGGGTTTTTTTTTCTTCGCGCGAAACAAATTATTTATTTTTTGAACGCGTATCAACAAAATATTTTTTTTCAAAATTAACATTATTTTTTGGGACAGAAAGCCTCCTTCAGAAAATTTTTTTTCATCATTTTGGCAGCCAAAATATTTTTTTCCCATAAAATCAGATCCAAAATATTTTTTTAGAAAAAAAACATACCCCCCCCCCTTCAAGTTAAATGGTCGGTCCCTTATCATATTAAGATGCCTTTCTATCGAAATAGAACAGCCTTTCGTCCTTGCGGCTTTTGTCCGTATGTGATTCAGGAGACAAGGTTTGTTTGTTTTCCGTTTAATTCGTTAAACATCTTAAATTTGATCTTTTTCAAACAGTAAACAGTTTTATATCGGTCTAAGTTCTAAAAGTTACTGCTTTGAATATATATTTCAATATTTATTTACCAAAAAGAGTAGTTTTTTTTAAATACCAGGGCAAATTGGTTGAAGCTGCTTCTGTGAAATTCAGAATGGAGTCCACGGTCAGCTACAATTTTGTAGTCTCCGAAGTATTGCTTAGTAAGCCCTACATAAAATAAGCAACCACGCCCGAATAGACCGAAAGTGCCAGCGCGGGAAGGCCAAGGAAGATGGGGTGGGTCATAGGTCCTCCAGAATGTGTGCAGATCATATGGGAGTTGAATGACCATACATAAACGATCGGGCATGGTGTAGGATTTATTCGTATCTCATATAGTTAAATGCTAATCGAAATATATTTTGTTTTTGCATTAATTTATGAATTGATAATATCTTTGATTTGTTATTTCTCAATTGCAATGTAATGTGCAGTTTGAAGTAGTTCATTTTGCTAGGTTCTGTTTATCCTTGTTTTTTTATTGAGTCGAAACAATTCATTTTCTTACTTTTTTCATTGCTTGGTTGTATTTGTCAATTTTGTCCTGTTTCGTTTTGATCAGGTTTTATAATTCTGTGATGCTTTTCGTTTTGTTTTGTATATACCCAAAAAAAAAAACAAAACTGTTCGAAGTAATGGATTTCTCAGACAGATTAGAGGTTAAATCTAAACTCTTGCAACCTTTGACAAAGAAGCGACGTGGTGTATCAAAACGTGGATTCTGTTGCATGAAGGGATCGTCCTGTCGAGGAATAAATATCGTTGGTACAAAGTAGGACATTTCTACTGTACTACAATTATCTAATGACAAAATCGATATCAATCAAGATGATTCATTCCACTGGAAACTGAGAATAATCATTGAAAAAAAATACCTGATGCAGAACTTCAATGTCACAGTGTATCCAATATTGTTTTACCAAGCACTTGAAAAGGGTCATCGCTGGTCTCGCTTGGACAAAAGTAAAATATACCTGATGGTCCTCGATCTTCTGCTGCAAACTTTGATTGGAAGTCTATGTGTTTATTCAGTACCATCTCCGGCATTGTGGCTATAAACAGAGACCGCAAAAGTAAAGCTATAAACCGGTTGTTTTATAAAACGTATGGGCAAGTGCTGAAAGTTGCGGCGATTTGGTCCTTATCGGATGGATCTGATTTGGTTGCTGTTGGTTCTCAGTACCACTGCAAATGTCACCGAGCATATGTATCCGACAGAAGCATCAAATCGAAATCTTGTGACAAATATCTCCAGAGTCGATCCACACCAAGAGGCATTTTACAAATTAGATTCTAAAATTGATGAACCATTATTCCACGAAGACGCCGTGTTTGAACTTCAAAGGCTTCTTTCTTGATAAATATAAACAATATTTGAATATTTTCATTATGATGGTGTCGATAGTCCAGGTTACCCATCTCATCGACTAAAAGGAAAGCTTAAAAGTCATTATTGGGATAGAGTAATATTCAAAGCACAGACTAATTGTAGCCAGAGCGTCATACTCGTGGCAAAAAGGCAATTGAAGCGCTTATTTCGACTGTCGTATTCCAAGCACATAGTTGCCAACCAAATAAATGTGAGCTTTATGTGACAACTTCAAAATCCGTGTTCTTTTTGAGCCCATGGCTATTCTATGGGCTGATATCAAAGGGACTACTAACATAGAATTGTGGTCTAGCAGTGATAGTGAAGAAGCAGATACATGAATGATAATTCATGCTCAACTGCTTGATCATCTGGATTTCAACGCATTATTGCTCATTCTCCTTACACTGATGTTCTCATTGCTGGTATGCCTGGACTAAACTTTTGTGAAGCTCTACCTACCTTCCATGCTATTTCTGGTTGCGATTCAACAAGTTGCCTCGTAAATCAAGGAAATGTAGGACCTTGGGAACTGGTCAAATCAAATCTATCGACATTTTGTTCTCTCGCCGAGCTGTCTATGCTTCCCTTAGATGGAATCACAGATAATTTGGAACAGTATATCCTGCGTATTTATAACGGATCTCCAACTAGTGCAAGTTGAAACCAAATGCGGTAGCAACTGTTTGCAGCTGTTTGCAAAGAGGGTCAAAGAATGAGCTTTTGCAGCACTCCAAACGAGAAGAATCTTCGTTGCAGCCAAATCCCGCAATACGAAATCCAGATGGTTGAGGGTGGAGAAAAAATGTACCGGTAGGAAAAGTCACCTGGAGAGAACAGCACAGAAGAGATCAATGGTGCCCTTAGGCCATAAGATTAAGGATTGAGGAAGAAGTGATGATGGAATACCATACAGAAATCGTCAAATGCGGTTTCAAATCCTCAAATTGTGCACTTCGGTGTTCTGTGAAACAAATGAATTACGTTGTACTGAAGCTTGTTTGTGTGAAGGTGGCGAGAATTGTCACAACATTCACAAGAACAATGGTGTCGGTGGTAACAATTGTTTTTCTAATGAAGAATCAGACAATGAAAATGATCCAAACTAGCATGGTTAATGTTTGATGTATTTGTAAATATTGATTTATTACGACCCTGTGGTTATTTTGTACACATGTATATAGTTTTCCATAATTTAGTAAATACTATGTATGTTATCAATATTTTTATA
>MJUU01044730.1:110658-135402 GCA_002080025.1 Modiolus philippinarum
AACATTATTTTTTGGGGCAGAAAGCCTCATTCAGAAAATTTTTTTCATCATTTTGGCAGCCAAAATATTTTTTTCACATAAAATCAGATCCAAAATATTTTTTTAGAAAAAAACCATAGCCCCCCCCCCCCTTTCAAGTCAAATGGTCGGTCCCTTATGAGTCACAACAGTGATGTTTTATAGTAAAGTGCAGCAAAAGGCAAGGGTATGAAACAAAACATAAATTAAAGGATATGGTACACAAATAAACGTGACATACCTTACAGCAACCTTATCAAATACTTTACAAAACGTGATAACTATGGAAGATTCTTGACTATCTAAATTTGTAGACTAGATGCTGAAGGAACGGAAACGAACATTTGGAGCCTCATACGATAAACGGTACACAATTAAAAATTAACCCTTGTATTGTTTTTTCAGTTATAGTTAACTACATGCATATATGTAGTCATATCTCAAAGATATTTTAGACAATTTATTTTGCATTTCTGAGCTACATGAATTGTTATTAAGAAAGCTGTTAGCACTAACTCCAACAGCAGCAATTGTATTGAGATAGCCCCTACCGCTTACAAAACATGTAACAGAATTCCCTGTATAAATGCAGGCTTGAATAAAAGCAATGGTTATAATCACAGAATATTTACTTTTTGCTTATGGTCATTTCGACAACTTATGTCTCTTAACTGCAAATCAAATCATTGGAAATCCGGGAATCGAAAGATGCTGATAGAAAACAAATAACCAAAGGTTCAAAATTAAAAGCCAATATCAGCTAAGGACAGAGCTTGATTTTAAAGAAAAATTAAGATCTTGTACGTTTCCAAAAAAATCTGTTTTCGGGCCAGCACCAAAGGAGTGGACTACTGGGTTGGTGAATACCCTCGGGGACTAACAGTCCACCAGTGCAGCAGTGACATCGACCCAATGGTAATAATAACTATAGTCTGTCGGAAATGACAGCTGTCCCTGCACTCCATGTTTGACACATAAAGCAGTTGTTACACACCCTGGGTATAATTTTCTAAATATTCTGAAATCAAACTATTCATAGTCGTTATTTTTACTAAAAGAATTGGATAGATTGTTTTTAGGCAAAATTCAAAAAATAAATAAAATTTACCAGACTTGGGATCGAATATTTTGGAATTAAAATTGATGAAAATGTTTTTTGTTTGTTGTTTTTTTTTTTGTTTTTTTTTTTGTAATTGAAACAAATTCTTAAACTTTGGTTTAAATGCAGAATTTTCAAAAATAAGTGGTCTTTGAGACTTTCAGGAAATATAGAAAAACTGGAATCATTTTTGTTTTTTTATTTGAAATCGTATTAGTGAAAATGTTTGCTCTTTACTTAGCAAATCATTAAGTATGGTAGCAAGGTAGAATAGAAAAAACTAGATGTTTTCGGAAACGACAGCTATACCTGCACTCCCTGTTTGACACAGTTGTTATACACCCTGGACATAATTTTTTTCATTATTTTTTAATCTACCTATTGATAATCGTTATTGTTACTAAAAGAATTCTAGGATATATGGTTGCTAAGTAGAATTCCAAAAAATAACTGGTTTATTAGACTTTAGACTTTCAGGAAATTAACCAAATTGGAATACAATATTTTTGAAATCCAATTGATAAAAATGTTTTTCCTAAACTACACAAACAATTAAAGTATGGTTGCTAGGTAGAATTCCAAAAAATAAGTGGTCTTTGAGACTTTCAGGAAATTTACCATAATTGGAATCAAATATTTTTGAAATCCAATCGATGAAAATGTTTGTCCTAAATTAAATAAACAATGTAAGTGTGGTTGCTAGGTAGAATTCCAAAAAATAAGTGGTCTTTGAGACTTTCAGGAAATTTACTAAAACTGGAATGAAATATTTTTGAAATCTAATTGATGAAAATGTTTGTCCTAAACTACACAAACATTTTACAGTCACTAAATAGAATTCCAAAAAATAAGTGGTCTTTAAGATTTTCAGGAAATTTACCAATCATGGAACCGCCTTTCAGAATCCTAAGTTATCAAAATTTTGTTTTTTAGCAAACACTTGTCAGAATATAAGATAATATGCAAAAATAAAAAAAAAAATATGTGTCTTTGACATTTTCAGGAAATTTACCAAAGTTGGAACCGGAACCAAAATTCCAAAAGCTTATTGCAAATCTATAGACTATATGCAACAATTCTGCATGAAGATTTAATACCTAAATCCCGAAATGTAGGAGGAGTTTGCGTCACATGCAACATGTGTCAAAATCAAAATCTTTGAGTCTTTGTTAAAATTGACATCATGGGGCCTCTTGTTTGCACTAAGACCAATATCAAAACTCCGAAAGCTTAATGCGCATCTACAGACTATATGCAACAATTCTACAACAAAACTAAATCCCTAAATTCATAAATGTAGGAGGAATTTGTGTCACATGCCACATGTGTAGAAATTGACATAATGGGGCAAAAAAGCTTATTGCACATCTACAGACTATATGCAACAATTCTACTACAAAATTAAATCCATAAATCCAAAAATGTAGGAGGAGTTTGAGTCACAAGAAAAGTGTGACGGTCGGACGGACGGACAGACGGATGGACGGAGGGTATAACATTATCCCCAAACTTTCTTCGAAAGTGCGAGGATAATAAGTGGTCATTGAGACCTTCAGGAAATTTACCATATTGAAATCAAATATTTTGGAAATTCAATTGATGAAAATGTTTGTTCTTAACTAAACAATCAATTTAAGTGTGATTGCTAGCTAGGTAGAATTTAAAACAAATAAGTGGTCTTTGAGACTTTCGGGAAATGTACCGAGATTGGAATCAAATATTTTTGAAATCCAATTGATGAAAATATGTGTCCCAAACGACAGAAATTATTTTAGTATGGTTGCCAGGTTGAATTCCGAAAATAAATAAGTAGTTTTTGAGACTTTCAGGAAATTAACCAATAATGGACCCACCTTTTAGAATCCTGAGTTCTCAGAATTTTGTTTTTTTACCAAACACTTTTCAGAATATAAGATTATATGCCAAAATTTCAAGAAATATGTGTCTTTGACACTTACAGGAAATTACCAAAGTTGGAAGCAGAATCAAATTCCAAAAGCTTATTGCACATCTACCGACTATATGCAACAATTCTGCAACAAAATTAAAACATGTAATCCAAAAATGTAGGACGAGTTCGTGTCACATGCTACATGTCAAAATCCAAATCTTGAGCGGTTCGTCAAAATGAACATCTTGTGACCTCTTGTTTGCACCAAGATAAAGATTTGAAAAAAATCCGAAAGCTTTTTGTGCATCTACAGACTATATGCAACAACTCTACAAGAAAATTAAATCCCTATATCTAAAACTGTAGGAAGAGTTCGCGTCACTTGCCACATGTGTCTTGTTTGCAACAACAATAATATCAAAAATTCAGAAGCTTATTGCGCATCTGCAACATACGTGCAACAATTTTATCACACAATTAAAACCCTAATTCCAAAGATGTAGGGGTAGTTCACATCGTGACGGACAGGTGGACCGACAGAAAACAATTTCCCGAAACTTTCTTCAGAAAGTGCGGTGATAAATATACAGAAGTTACTGAATGAATACAAGTGCTACTTGGGTGTTAAATCTCGAATTGTAAATTAATTGTCGTCCTTTCCAAATGCTTTGATTTTATCTGCACTTTAGAGACATAAGTTGTCGAAATGGCCATTTGCAGAATCAAAATTTACTAATTTCGGTATTTGTTATTTTCTTCTTTCCTATCGAAGGTAACTTGATATTACTATATTGGCTTTGATTTATGAACAGATGAATCCCATCGCAATTTGTCAGCAGTTGATTCCAATGTGAGAATAAGTACTGAACAGTCAATCACAACATATCCAGATACATCATTTCCTTTTGACAAAAGAGTTGCAGCAGTTGCAAATGTTCATGATGTTTTACATCCCGATACACAACAGTCAGGTCTGTAATTATTCTATTAAATATAGAAAATGTGTTCCAATTGTAAATTGCTTTATTAGAATAAAATAATTTCTTTAACTTCGGTATTTTATTGTTCTTTAAATCCAGTCAAATTATGTTAGAATAAAAACAATAAGCCACATTATAAACCAGCAAGATTTTAAAAAATCATTTAACGGTTTTGTTTCTTGTATTTTGAAACTCGATATGATAATACCATAAATTATGCTTGACTTGCAGTTAACTTTATGCTATATTTTCACCATTAATGTCTCGAAAATAAAAACGTTTAACGTTTATCATGACATTTTGTATCGCCTGTAGCGAACACTTCTCAGTATAACTCGAGCAATGTTGAGATATCAACTCCAAAATGTACAAGAGAGCCAAGTTTCTGCATACTGATGTTGTCTGTTTTACAAAACACAATATCACCAACAGTCAAACCACCGATCAGGAACACAACATTATCATTGATGCAAACTACACCGACCTCTAGAGGTGTGAGGTCGACGACGACTAATTGGCTCGATACCTCTAGAGGTGTGAGGTCGACGACGACTAATTGGCTCGATATGATGAGAGAGGTTATCAGACTGAGCTACTTCAATTCATCAACCAGCGTCAGTCCACCACAGATGAATTTTAAATCGGTATGTATGTTCACATGATATTATGTTGAGGGGGAGCCGGCCCTTTTTTCGGGATGTCGGGATTAGAATTTTTCTAGATTCTATAATTTAAGCCCGGGATTTCGGGAAATAAATTCACCGGGAATCGGGATTTCATCAGTTTTAAGTTCCTTTGTGGATCGGGATTTCGGGATTTGGAAAAAAAGTCGGGATCCTGGGATGTGACCCCCTCCGGTCCCCCTCTATTTTAAACGAACATGTAAAAGGAAAAAAATTAGTAACGACTACCATTTAAATACATACTAATAAATTAATAAATTTTAATTTTTTTGTTTTAAGTTACAATCACTGAACAATAAAAATACATTTTTTTCTTGATTCTTGATTTAAAACTTAACGTTCTTTGTGCCACGGGCCGATTTTCGGCCGATATAAAAATACTACGTTGAGTGCCACGGGCCGATTTTCGGCCGATGTTTTTTTCATGACGTTGGAACAATGGATTCTATGACGTTGCGTTACATGTGCACCAGCGACGTTCGGTGATCATCGGTCTTTTATGTTAAGAACCACAAGAATTTTTCATGGCGTTCTTCAAGCTTAAATTGAGCAAAATTTAATAAATCGCTGGACAGCTTATAATCTTTACTAGGTCTTCTTTTGGAGGCTTTGTTCAAGTGTGAAAAATACCATAAAACGTAAAAATAAAAGAGCGTATTTATGTACAGGAGTTTCGCAACGCATAAGTATATTTTTTTTCAAAAGAAATACAAATTTAATTAAAAGTGTGACTGGTTTCATACATTTTAATTGATTTTCAAACATTTAATATTAGTACTATAATACTTAACGTCCGGACAAGATCTTGAAACGGAATTTCAGAATTTCACAGTTACTCGAAAGAACACCAGTAAATTATTTTGTATCTTTTGGTATCTTTTTCAAAATCTTAAAAATGAAATCATTAAATTTTCCATTGCAAGATTCTTTAAAATTTCATTGTCTTAAAAATCAAAATAAAACTTTTTTATAACAGTTATCACCGTGTATCATCCGTACACAGGATATAGTTTTCGTTTTGCGACTTTTATTGCAATTCCTTTGACTTGCGAGTTTTGAAATCTCCCTTCGGTTTGTTGCTTTGGTATGAGTTTATCGTTCTATGCATCTATCTATGCATTGTGTATGTTTATTTTGACTGTACGAGCACGGTTTTAATAAATGGTTTGACAATACGCTGACAGTAGGTCCGAAAATCCGCTTACAGTCAGATCATTCGCTTTATAAACGGTCTTGGTAGTTGTATTTAGAATTCAATTACACTCAAATGTAAGTCCATCTGTTCATTTCCGGGACTTTCTAAATATCATTTAGGGGAGTTTCCAATTTTAATTTATTCTTTGTATTTTGTATTAAATTACAAGTGTTTTTCATGTTTAGAATAATTAAAGGTTTTAAATTCTATTTGAATATATAGAATATCTCTCTCCAACAGAGCTCTGTGACCGGCATAAATTTCCTTTAGGGGAACTTGTCCTAGAACTAATCCAACCCATACTGACCTTTACCCTAACCAAAACTTACTGTAATGAATGAAAATGAAAAAAATCACCACATTACGTAGTAGGTCCCCTAAAGTAAATAAAGGCCCTGTGACCTAGAATGATTTAGTTATTTTGCTTTGGGTGTATCTGCTTGTTCCGGAATCAAAAAGCAACTTTATTATTTGATTTTTGTTTGTTATCATTTGGTCTTATATATTAACGATGTATTAATTGTCAAAAAAGTTTTATAAACATTAATATCGGTATATTTCTATTTACAAACAAAAATATTTCTCTCGGAAAAATATATATAACTTCAAATCCTGGCATCGAAGTACAAAAATTCCCGGATATGATGTGAAAATAAAAATACCCGATATATTTAACACCCGTTCAGGTAGCGGGAATTGTCCGTTGGTGTCCCAACACAGCCAGCACAAATGCCCAATTCATTCTATTTTCCATTTAATCAAGTATCCATTGATATATAGAAAACTGTTGTTTTATATCAGTTTATATATTCTGGCTAGTAGCAATGCAGCAAAACAGTTATGCAGGAAAGCCTCCAAAGCTATGTTTTGTATTAGAAAACTCTTAAGTATGAAAAAGAAAGGAAATAGGGTAAATGTCAAGGAGACAACATCCCATATCCAGGTTAAAACAACCCAAAACAAAGCATCTAGGGGTCACCGTACGGTCTTCAACACAGCGAGGAACCTCACACCATATAGCAAGCCTATAGGTCTGACTCCTTGAATATCTGTCCACATTTGAAGCAATTTGACTCATGTGTTCGTCCAATTCTTTTATATGGTAGTGAAATCTGATTATTGAACACAATAAAAGAAAATAAAGACATTGAACCTAAATATTTTTCTATTGATATCGTTAAAACTCAAATTAAATTTATGAAATCCGTGCTTGGTGTTAACAAGTCTGCCGTTAATCTTGCAGTCCTCTCTGAACTAGGAATGTACCCCATATTCTAATATGACTCTCTTCTTTCGGTTTGGAAACAAAGCTATGTTCTAATTCCAACAATATTTTTTAGCACATGCGTATATCTTTTTACAAAGGGACATTCGTAATGTACAAATTCATATTTTATTCACTCAATATTAATTAAATTTTGTGTAAATACAGTTTTAAATAATGAATCGGTTAGAAATCCACATCAAATAATGACAATAATAGAAATTTACAACAGTCTCAGAACTGAAATGGACATAAGCGTAACCTAGCAACGAATGTGTTGTTGTTATGAAATCTTACCTATGTTGCATATCATGCTCTACGATTTAAATGTAGAATATCTAATTTTTAACGTTAATAAAATTATGATGAGATTTATTTCTTTTCTTTTCCCTTTTTTGGCTTCAAAAATAACATAACTAAGCAGTCATACGAATCAGAAATACAACCAGCTCACACTTATACCCGCTTCGATTTTAAAATATCCGTATTTCATATGTTTAATAATAGATTATTTGTATCGCTCGGTATAAAATATTGACAAATATAAGGTCTGTCCATGTTCTAATTCGCATTGAGCCCGCTTGCAATAATCTATTTCTTAATCAATATATGCATTTAAAGCATCGATAGAATTCTGAGTCCATGTTATGAAATTAAGATAATTCATTTGTGCATCAAGCTTACAAGACCAGTCTAAACCTCTGAAAAACAGCTTTGCTGCAAAAATAAAGGAATTACTACAAAAAATGGATTTAATCATGTATGACATAACCAAGGTACTCATTCAAAAAGAAAACTGTTATTCTCCATTTTAAATAAGAAAAGTATTTTCGTTTTTGGAAACATTCAATATTTGATGACACTAAGACTTTAAATGATCATAAATTAAGAACGTATGGAGAATTCAAAGAGAATTATAAACTTGAAAACTATTTCACTTACTCTAAATATTGATAAGTATGCATTTATAAAAAATAGAATAAGTAACAGCAACTTAGCTATAGAAAAAGGTCGACATCATGGTTTAACAATTAATGAAAGATTATGTCATTTGTACAAAACAGACACTGAAGATGAATTTCACTTTTTAATTTCATGTACAAATTAAATAAATTAAGAACAAAACTGTTCATCAAAATTGCTGAAATAACCGCAGATTTTCAAGTTATGAATGACAAAGAAAAGTTCAAGTTTATGCTCTCCACTGAAGAAGTTGATATTCTAAAAGTAATAGCGGAAGGCGTAAATGAAATGTATTGTGAAAGAGACACATTTCCTAAAATTTAATCAAATATATTTATGTATACGATCCTTCTTTGTTTGACTTCGTTGTCTGGTTTACATTAATCAAGTAGTCACAAAACTAATTAATTTTTTTTACATAGATTTTGTTGTAACATATTAAGTGGAACATTTTTATCTTGTTCTATTTACAGTTCTTAGAAGAAGTAAATTCCTACAACGAATCAAATGTTGATGTAAACAGCGTAAACAATATTTTATCTAAACTAGAAACCATGACAAACAGTTCTGCTGGCCTTACTTTTGATGAGGCCGGACATATTCTTTTCAAAATTTCCACGTGGAAAAGTGCAAACAAGCAAACGATCGAAGTAAGATATCTTTGAACATTTCTTAATTTATCATAATTTTTTTTTGCATGTGTCATATAGAAAGAATCAAGCAGTTGTCAGGGGTGTAATGAGAAATTCGTTTTACACGGGCGTGTAATGTGAAATTCACATTAAATGGGGTAAAATATGGATTTTTCAAAATTTTGACTGACGATTTTCTAATTCTTGGAATAAATAACGATTCACAAATTCAGTATAATTTCACCAACTCAATTTATAAATCAATTATAAATCAATTTATTCTTTTACATGAAGCAAGAAACATTTTTGCAGATTTTAGTGTTCATCCGTCGTAAGTTTCATTCTCTTTAGTAGTTGTTCCAGTTAACATGGTTAATGACTCGCGTTGTTATGAACATGCTTTCGTCGTTTTGTGAAGTAAAATGCCAATGTTAGCAAAGTTTAAGCAAGTAGTTCACATTGAATCAATTTTCAGCAATTCATGGATTTTTTTACAAAATATAAGCGTTGACAATAAATGAGAGTGTTTACCAAACACACATGTAGGCTGTAACGAACCCACAATCGCATTTGCATGACCTTCTGTAAAAATATTGCAAAGCACAAATGCGCTTACATTTAATGGAAGGATATGCATTCTCATTACTTTTCTATCCTACTTGTTGAATGAGAAAGACCAAACAAGGAGAACTATCTGTTGAAATGTAAAACACACACGAAAGAAAATAGTAGGGTTACAAAAGCTTTTTTATTCCTCTTGGCTATGCTCATAAGTGAACATTTTAATGTTTCATTTTAGTAAATAACAAGTGATCTTCTTTGAGTTTGTGATGTCCTAAATGAAACGAACAAGCTTCCTTTGAAACAAATTCCGTTTAAAACTACACTGACTAAATAACACATATTTAACAAATGTGTGTTATTTTGTTTTACACCATATCATTTTCTATGAAATAAAGTAGAGCAAAACTGGCCAATTGTTATAGTATATGATAAATAGTTTATTATATGGCATTTTTCATATCATGCCCTCAACCTATATAACCCCTCTGGCCTTCGGCCCTCGGGCAAATATGAAATGAAGCCTCAGTATTTTAAGAAATTAAATTTTGATAAAAACGGTAAATTTAATAGGAAAGCTAATATTTTACACATATTTCGGTTCATGGATTTCCAAATGTTTGATTTTATCTGCACTAAGTTGTCGAAATGCGCATATGCAGAACACAAATTCACAGGAACCTCGGTATTTTGTTATTTGGTCAGACAAGTCTGACTACTTGGCTGGTGAATACCCCCCCCCCCCCCCCGGGGACTTCTGGTTCGAAAATTGGAATACAAAATAAGATATTTATTTAAATTTCAGAAAAGTTGTAGAGTTGTTTCAAACATGATTTCTGCTTTTCAAAATAATGCAAGTACAGCAGCCCAAAACAGCATACAGGTATGTATGCGTTTAACATATCCAATTTGTAACAATTTTCATATATATTGTGCATTGATTGTCATTCATAAAAACAATACTTAAGACAATAGCTGATATGAATATGCCAAAACGCTGAAACACATGATAGTTTTGGAAATAGATGTTGCTCTTAACATCATTTTGATCTTTGCCCAAGTTTTGTGATAAATGCAAGTCTTATAATACATGTCATTCAGGATTTTTTGGGGGATGATTTTGATTTCACAATTACTAATTTCCCCTTTCTTGACGGCGACGTTCCCCTAGCTCCATCCTGTGGGGTGTATATATCTCAATTTTTACGATTCGCTCGTTTGTTCTACCTTTGACGATTTTAATGAGCGTAACCTTACTCTCACATCCAAACTTTTACAACAAGGTTACAGATTTCATAATATTATTAAATACTTTTAAGAGGTTTTACAGAAGATATGAAAATTGATATCTAGATATGACGTGACTCACAAACAGCTAATTACAAAGAGCATTTCTCATCCTCGATTTTATGGAAATGTTGTTAAAATGTCAAAAACTGACAAATATCCAGAGGTACTGGGACGGAACTTATATTTTTACGTAATAGTGGATATCAACGGGATATTCTAAACAAATCCGTTAGATTGGCTTTGGATTCCAGTGACCTGAAGACTTTTCACATATACTGGCTATCACTGATACTGCCGATGTCTACTGAAATACATGACGACTCTTTACCAAACCCTTCGGCGAGTTTCGAGTTTGATTTTTCTTTCGTAGTGCGACAGTGTTTTACCAGCAGACTAGGTTCATTGAGCTAGCCGCCAATTTAGCGGCGATCACCCTTTGACCCATCTTTCTGAATTACGGTTTGCCATATGCTTTTCAAGATAGTGGTCATAGAGTTAGTACTGTACCTGTATTGGGTTTTATCCTGCAATGGCGGTATTTACTATACGAATACGGCCCTACGAATATTTTTTTTCGTATTCGTAGGGTAGACTGGTAACCGGTCCGCGATTTTAAACAAAGAAAAGACAGGCCACTGGTTTGAAAACCTTGAATACTTTGACGTCACAGTGTAAATTCTCTTATGACGTCATGGAGTATACCAAAATGGCCGAGCTTTGTTTACTGTCTTCCCGGCCCCACTTCACTAAGAAAATGCATTTTTAAATAGAGTTTAAATAATTGCAGGATAAAAACAATATACACACATTGTCGGAAATATAAAATTTATTTGTACTTGGTGCGAAACAGGCGAGAAATGCTCGGTAAACCTTGCATTTCTACCTGTTTCTAAAGCTCGTCAAATAAATTTTATATTTTCCGACAATGTACATATATTGTATATTTATTCGTATGTTTACTATACTATAGGGAAACAAGATAGGGGAGGTTTGGGTACCCATAAACTGATTAAACCCTATCCCTGACTTTTGCTAGTGCCGGTACCATGTGCGGCTATCTCGAGTTCCTATGGCGTTGTTTATGTTTGTCTCTTGACTTCATTATTGTTTTTCTGGTAGAGTTCGCTTGGGAATTGTAGCATGTGATTGTAGTTTTCGGCCATTGTATGTGTTTACTGTTATCCGTTATCCTTTTTTTGCAATTGTTAATTTCTTTACATATTTTGTCTGCTTGAAAAGTAAAGTAAACACAGTATATATGGGACTTTTAAAAAAAAGTCCTTTATTGTGTTCAGTAATGTTTTTTCTGTGAATTTGAAAATTTTTCTATTTTCTTTTTCACTGTTGGTTAATATAGCTTCTGCCCGACAATCGACATAATATTTTATTTATTTTTGAATAGGGAATCTGTGAATATTTTGGACTAAAGGGCCCAAAACAGCAAAAACTGTCTGCCCCACTCTGAAAAATATATGCAAACATCCCATTTTTTCTATAATATGCTTTCTTGATTTTGTTTGCTCTTTTTTAACTGTTATATACTAGAAATACATTCAAACAATTAAAAAAGAGTTCATTCACTGGGAGTAGTTGTAACAAATTTTCTCAAACCAGTTTTTAATGGGCGTCCATAGAAAAATGTCCACTTCGCAACGCAAACGATTAATAGTGAACAGAGTGAGCGTTCTATGACTTAAATTACATTTTCTGCTCAGATACTGATCTATCTTGTAAAATATTATAGGACAGATACGTTACAGTCAATTACTCTCGGGTGATTGAATTTGTTGGCACAACTGACACCGTATTTTTTTCTTGTCCACTTCGCAACGGTCACTATTTCCTAGAGACGTCCATCATAGAATACTGAAATTCATAATAATCAAAACTTACCGTGTGTATTTTACGGTAATTATTGAATTATGGTTCTAGGATATATGACAAAAAAGAAATCGCTATGTCCACTGTGCAACGGTCCACTTTGCAACCCGATAGGGACGTTGCTTAGTTGACAAAACCTCGCAATGTATTGGACATACTACTGCACCTCTACAACAAATTTTATTACCATTAATTGCAAGAATTGTGATGCATGCTTGTTGGCAATTAGTACAAAACCAAGAAGTAAAGTAACAGGTTTTGACAGCTAAATGTCTGGTTATGTCCATTGCGCAACAATGTCGGTTTGCTCCTCGTAAATGTTGCAAAATGGACAAAATCGTTGCGAAGTGGACCGTTGCAAAGTGGACATTTTAATACGTTTTTTTTCAATTTTATAAGAAAATTTGCATAGAAATTTCATCCTGAAGGTACAAGATGAGTAATTTAGATGCTTGAATAATATTTCCTATTGCAGGGTTTTTCCGTTTGAATTTGTCAATTGAATAATACATATTTGTCATCATTTTCTGTCACAAAAGTTAAAAGTATGCTTGTGGTGCTTTACTAGTGATTTTTCATGAATCTTATTGTAATCTAGTACTTGATTCTCTGAGGTTCAAAATGCTACAAAAAATGTCGTTACAAAAAACATTTTTCTCATTTTTTTAAAGAGGAAATTGAAACGTTGTGAAATGGACATTTTTGGTGTAATCTGCTTACTTTGGATGCCCTTCCTACAAACTTTTGTTTATGTTTTAAATTGCATATTCTAAATTCAGTGTCGACCGATATTTAGGTATAAACAGCTACTATGAAATTGCTGGGTTGAAGACGTTTATTTTAGTGTTTTTTCAGTTTGCAAAAGTGGACTTTTTTTTGAAAATGTCCCATATATAGTTGGGGTTATATTCTTCATTATATCTTTGCAAATGAACTAAGTGATGCATTAAGTTTCGAACTATAATAAGAAATGAAAGGATATGGAGTACATGCACATCTCTGACAAAATCTCTACAAATGCATTGTAACACCAAACAATTGAACTGCGCTTTTCTGACAGTTTTTCTTCATCTTTACCCTTTTTGCCATTTAAACTGATTATTCTGGAGATTGAAATATTCATTTTTTATGACTTTCCCTTTCGTACCGATAAGGCAAATATTGAGTCTCATTTTGTATTTGATTTACTTATGTCGAGCATTCAGTAAGTGTACGTGAACTACAAAATATCCTTCAGATTTGATTTTTAAACATTTTCAGGAATCACCTTGCGGATTTGACAAGCGCGTTGATTGATGGACTGAATAGATCAAAAGAATATGCAACTCTTATTGGTCGAGTAATCTGGACATATAATTGACATATAGTCATCAAGCGTGATTGAGAGTACGCACATTTACCTTGACAGCACTCATCAATTACGGACGAAAGTTTTAAGGAAAGGATGATCTGTAGTGTTTCATCGATATCATATCATACACATAGGGTGTTTGGGGACAATGTGGTTCCTTTCCAAATGCAAATTAGTAAAAAAAAAAATAATGCTTGTCCTCGGCAATTAAAAAAAACACACACACACTTTCTTTCATTTACGTCTCGTCATTTGTCATTACTAACCGTGCTTGGGGAACCAGGGCGTTTTACGGGAATACGGGATTAAATTTGATTAACTAGAGAAAATCAATTAAATTATTTATTATCACCAAATGTCACATGATTTTTTGTTCATTTCTATTTTTCTTCAAACAAAATTAAATTATTTATTGTAATGACAAGTAGGACTGGATTATTTATTTTTCACTGGCATCAAGATTAGACTGTTTATTTTTAACAACCTCCGAAAATCAAATGGTCGTCATCTTGATCATCATGGCAAATCTCTGATGAATTAAACTTTTGTTTCATACAAGGTTTTCATTGTCTCTGTCAGCAAAAAGTAGTGAACATCGTACTATTTACTGTATTAGACCATATTCTAAGTCCAGTAGACACTTAGAAAAATAACAAATACCCCTTTTCATCAAGGCACATGAAACTGTTTTACATACATGTAGGCTTTATATAAATTATGGGGAGAGGAATCGTCGGTCTTGTATTCCGATTCAGGGATATAAATGGCCGAAAAGCAGTAAAAGAACTAGTTTAAAAAGTTACGCAGAAGATCACAAAAAATTAACTATCGACTGTGTAGTCTGAAAATTCCTCATTAAATGGTACCAGATATATCACATTCGTAGGAAATATCGATGCATTGTATAAATTTGTCAAAAAAAACTATCAGACCCAAAAATATTTTATTACTGAACTGCACATAAAAGGGAGATTTATACGGGTAGAAAAAAAATCTTTTCAGTAACAGAGGAATAATTCAACAATAGGGCCACGCTCTCAAACTAATTTACAGACGAGTAATGGTGAAAAGAAAGCATGTCCGATCAAAATATTGGTCTGTATTGATAAGTACTGTCAAGGTAAAGGCGCGTGCTCTCAATCACTCTTGATGTCAATTATATGTCCAGCTTACTCGACCAATCAGAGTTGCATACCCTTTTGACCTATTCAGTCCATCAAATCAACGCGCTCGTCAAATCCGCAAGCTGATCCGGACAGACTGTAAACAAGTTCTTTCATAGATATCAGTCCTTTGTGGAAAATTTGAAGCTTTGGTCCGAACTGTGATTCAAGAATCATCTTTTTTTACTTAATACTGGGATGAACATTTCATTTTACTGTCTTCGACCTTGCAATAGCAATTGCGTCTGGGTTACTACCGGGCACTATCGCAATAAAAGTGGAGTTTGACGCCATGAAACCAGTTTAACCCATAAATTCTTGTGAAATGCCTGTGGTTGACGATCTTCCCGGTTGATTTGCACGTGCTTTGTCTATTTGCCTCTTTGACTTTGGCTCCGGATAGTTCTGTTCCGTACTATTGTCATTACCCCCATTTGTAAGTGATACTTGTTATCAGGTCAGGAAAAAAACTGGCGATTTTATAAGTGCTATTTAATTTCAGAATTTTCCAGACCATCCCTCAATCTTTCATGTTCAATACTTACTGATAGGAAACTTGTAGCTTTAGATGCAAATTGGAAAACAAAGAAAAACACTTGTTATTATATTTAATACATTTATTCAAACAGACATTAAATATGCGCTCTTGAATTACTGTTTAAAAGTGAAAATTTATTTTCGCCGAATTTCAGAATACGACACAGAATATTTTGAGAACAATGGAGAATATTGTTACATCATCTATAACAAAGGCAGTTTCTGTTTCAACGCCTACCATGGGTATGGTTTACATTAATCAAGTAGTCACAAAACTAATTAATTAACAAACTGATGGTAGCAAATACTTTATGGAGTGTTTTCCTGACAAGATAAAATGCTTTTAACAAATTTCTAGATTAGTCTTTTTTTCTTTTTTGTTCAAATGCTTTAATATAAATGCAATTTTGAACTACATCCCATTTGGTTAAACACTCTTAAAGGACAGAGTATTAGAGCACCAATCTTAAAGATCTCTTTTTGGGCTGTTGCAATATTAACGAAGAGGGCAGTGCAAAACTATTAAAGATGTTGTACAATCTAAGGAATTTTTTGTCAGTTATGATTGTGTTTTGATTTTATCTGCAGTAAAGAGACATACATGTATATCGGTTTTCGAAACGGCCATCTTAGAAGTATACATGTACTATATGAAGACAAATATTAATAAATGTTTTCTCATTCGTTGTTTATTTCAGTTTGTTTGATTATTTAATCTATATTTAGCTCACCTGACCCAAAGGATCAGTGTGAGCTATTGCCATCACTTGGCGCCCGTCGTCCGTGGTCCGTTAAACTTTTCACATTTTCATCTTCTCCTCTGAAACGGCAGAAGCAAATTCAACAAAACTTTACAGGAATGATGTACTAAAAGTCCTTAACAGAGATTGCTCATTTTGTTCCGATCCGCTAAAAAACATGGCCACCAGCCCGGAACACAGATTAAGATTGGACCCTATGGGAAAATCACATTTTCGTCTTCTACTCTGAAACCACAGACGCTATTTCAACCAAACTTTACAGGAATGATGTATGGAAGGTCCTTTACAAAGACAGCTCATTGCGTTCCGATGCGACAAAAAACATGGCCGCCAGCGCGGAACTAAGGTTTATAATAGACATTTTTACTATTCATCGTCGAAACCGAAACCGAATCCGAGACCGAAACCGAAACCATATCATACAGAATTAGTTGTGTTTTGTTTTTCTATATTACATGCATATCAGTGTTTCATTGGCTTAAAAGTTCAGCTTTCTTTTTGAAATATTTACTGTAGATTTATTTATAAATGCAATTTCATAGAAGTGATTAGACTTTAGACATTAAATATGTAATCAATTCTACAATTTGGGATTTAAAATTTGCTTTTTGGATGTAATCATGAACAATAAAATTTACATACATAATTTGTTGCTTGACGAATAATTCTTATATTTATGTTGCAATTTACAAATTTCATGAATTTTGTTGTGTTTTTCATCTTTGTAAATGTGTGTGTTTTCATTTTTCATTTCTATGCCGTGCTCATACTGTATTTCTTTTCTTTTGTTTTTCCGATGTTGGCATTGTCCATGGATTATTTGTTTTAGATTGACGGTTCGGTTCTGACTTACTTTTAGCATAAATAAGGTCTTTAAGGCGAACATTAAGTCTGCATTTCATGCTCAATCTTTATAAAGGCCAAAACAAATCAAAAGAGTTTTACATGTTGCGATATACAAAGTTCATGAATTTTAGCATTAACAAGGTATTAAAAGTAAGTGAGAACCGAACCGTCAGTCTAAAGCGAACAAGCCAATGACAATGGCAACATCGAAAAAAAAACAAAGAAACAAAGACATAACATGAGCAAGGCACAGAAAAGAAAAAAAATGAAGATACACACATATACAAAAATGAACAACACGGACCCGATAAAACAATAGATGAGATCAGTAAGATTTTAAGTCTGTGGTTTAAACTTATTGTTAGCATATGACCAAAACAGTTTAATTTTGAAAATTTATTTCACGGTATCCTTTTGAAGGAGTTTTACATGTAGCGATAAATAAATTTCTTGGATCTTAGCATAAATAAATCACATACTAAAAGTCTTACTTTTCAAACCTTAAATATGCTGAAATTAATGTAATATCGCAACATATAAAACTCCATCAAAAGAATATCATGAAGTTAATTCTTAAAAGACGGAATTGTTTTGGTAAACGTTAAAGATTAACATTTTAGTTTAAACAACAGACTAGAAATCTTGCTTTTCAAACCTTTTTAATACTTTAATTAATAAAATTTGTATTTTACAATATATAAAACTCCTTATAAAGGATATATGAAATAATCTTTTCAAAAGACTATATTGTTTTGGTCTTTTTTAAAGATTGAGTGTAAATTACAGACTTCATATTTTACTTTTCGTACTTTATTAATGCTAAGATTTATGGAATCACAGGCTTAAAATCTTGCATATTTTAAACTACAGACTCAAAATGTAACTTTTCATGCCTTATTTATACTTAAATTCAGAAAATGTCTAAATCGCAACATATAAGACTGATTCGAGAGGATATAATAAAATAATTAAAAAACACTGGATCGTTTTACATTTCTAAAGATTGAGCGTAAATGCAGACTTAAAGTTTTCCTTTAAGACGTTATTTATGCTAAAATTCATGAAATTTGTATATCGCACCATATGAAACTTTTTAAAAAGGATATAATGATGAAATCTTGGTTATCATACCTTATTTATGCTAAACTTCATTAAATTTGTATATGGTAACATAAATAACTCTTTCAAAGGGATATGATGAAATAAAATTATAAAAAAAAAATAAGTGAATAAATAAAAAATAAATCAATTAAGAGTTAATTAATCTGAAGACCAAAAATCTAACTATGAGAAAAAAAACTAATTTAAATGTTAATCTAGAACGGAGTATTTTACAACTCTTAAAGTGAACTTAAGCAGTCAAGATCGAATTCTTCCATGACCCGCAAATCAGCTTTTCATTCGCACCCACAATCACCAGTCTATTTGATAACTATTATTAATATATAGCAAACAAACTTTACAAGAGTTGAATGAGAAAGAAAACTATGAGCTTAAAACTATTTTGATTGGTTTGATTAAATTCTGAATAGCGGTTTCTCATAATTTGCGTTTTCGATGAAAGTAAATTCCGATTCCGATCGGAAACTGCAGTTTTCGTGCAAAATATCAGGTATTTCGCGAAATACTATATATTCTGTACGTATTTTTTTGCGGCTATTGGGTGAGATACGTTTATCTCATGAACGTTACATGCGACATAGATTTGATAATTTGAAATTTCCCAAGGAATACAGAAGGAAACCCAATTAAAATCCAACAAGTAATGAAGATTTAATCCCTTTTGGCCCTTTTCTAAAAAATGGTTGGTTTTCATCACGAAAAGTAAGATGAACATATTACGCGTATGCTTAGAAACATTAAACTAAAATTTGGTAATGGTCCGTTTACTAAAACCAAAGTTATGGTTTCCACAGTCGCAAAACGTCGTATTTAAGAACCATAAATTAGAACTCAAGCTTACTGATGTGCCAAGAATTTGTTAATAATACGTCCACTACAACCAAAGTTATGCTGTTCACATACGCCGACCCCTTCAACGATGACATCGTCGCAATTTTTGCGGTCGTATAGCAACGTCAAAAGCAACAAACGATCAAAACTGATCAACAAAAGAAATTTTGTAGCAAAAAGTAAACAATTTTGCATTCTATTATCGAATTCCAAATTACTTCTACTACATTATATTAACGATTGAAAGTCCAATATGGAGGTTAAAGAGAGAAAGCTAAACAGTTAAACAATGCTTTAGCACTGCAACCACAGTTCATTCTGCATTTGCTGGTTTCGGTTTCGGTCTCGGTTTCGGCTTCGGTTTAGGTTTCGACGATGAATAGTAAAAATGTCTAATTGGACCCAATGGGAAAATCACATTTTCATCTTATCCTCTGACACGGCTGAATCAAATTCAACCAAATTTACAGGAATGATGTACTATAGGTCCTTAACAAATATTGCTAATTTCGTTTAGATCCGATAAAAAACATGGCCGCAAGCACGGAAAACAGATGAACATTTGACCCTAAGGAAAAATCACATTTTTATTTTCTCCTCTGTAACCACTGAAGCAAATTCAACCAATCTTAACAGGAATGATTTATGCAAGGTCCTTAACAAGGATTGCCCATTTCGTTTCGATCCGATAAAAAAACATGGCCGCCAGCACGGAACACAGTTTAACATTGGACCCTATGGGAAAATCACATTTTCATCTTCTCCTCTGAAACCACTGAAGCAAATTTAACTGAATGTATAGAAGGTCCTTTGCAAAGTTACTCATTTCAATAGGATCAGACAAAAAACATAGATGCTAATGGAGAAAATAGCTAAACATTAGACCCCATTGGTAAAAACATCATTTTTGGTCATGCAAGGCATAGAAACATTTTGTTAGGTGAGCGATACAGGCTCAGAATTGTCGGGAAAAGGATGACAGTGATTGTAAGAGCACTGCCAGTTTAATTGATGTTTGTTGACAATCCCGCACCCATGACCAAGAAAGACATGGATGTAGCGTTGCTCGACAATTAGCAAAGAATTCCGCTTAAACCGGTGCTAGGGCCCGTCTTGAACTTACTATGAGGTATGAGCAAAGCTCATTGTTGAAGGCCTCATGGTGACTTCAAGATGAAGAACAACAATAAAAGCGTTGTTCCTTTGCTTGTTTTTTACCATGTATTTGTAGAGACTTTGTCTCATGTGCATTTACTCCATATCCTTTTATTCACCATTTGAGCTTCTAGTTTCCCTATTTTTAAGAAAATCAATGTTTTTAGTGTCTAGTCAGTTTTCTTTGTAACAACAAATTGCATTAGATGCATGCCTTTGTTTAATACATATATTTTTGAAGACATTTTAGTGCACACAGTACAAGAAAATATAACTACAAATGTTCTAGTATCAACATCTGGTGGTTCTATGGTACTTTCTCATCAACTATTCGTGAGCAGAATAGGTAAGTTATCGTATACTACGTCTTCTGAAATTTTGGTGACTTTTCGAAAGTAACACTTATTTTTATCTAAACCTGTACTAGTATTTTTGATCATTTTATGTATAAAATATACCGTTAACAACTTTGTGCTTATTTTGTATATTATTTAGTATTGGTATAAAACACATATCCACAATGTTCAAATGTATTCGAGACATACGATACTCAAATATATACTATAAACTCTCTATTTGCGCTCGTAAATCACGCATAAGTGATACAGTTATAGAGTCAATGACCGTATAAGGCTTTTTCAATGACGTCAACAATAAGTTTTCAAAGAAGCTGTTCAAGAAAGTATAGATTCGTCACAAGCTAACACCGTTCTCGTCACTTCTAGACATAATCATTTTTACCGATGAATTTACTTAAAATTCGATTCATTATGGTTGCAAAATTAGTAGGGTGCCCAAGAGCCGATTTTGGGTTAAGGGAACAACACACACCTGTATTATACATGGTTGTAAAGGGATAACATAGCGCATCGAAATGATATGTCATTATTAGCTATGGTCGCATTTTATTTTAAATGGGGTCAAATGTCAGTTCCTGAATTTTTTAAAACTCAAAGTTAGCTTTAATAACAAACGAAACCGCAAAAATTTGAATATTCATTGTATTTGGGGGGATAGTCCATGGGTTTTACTATTCATAATAATTTGTCCGATGTCTTTATTCTACTAGGTTCAAAGTTGGCATTTTGTAAAAATATGCACCTTCTCAATATTAAGCCGCTCTTACACTACACCGTATAACACAAACGTATTAGAAACGGATGAAAATCATTTTTGTACGGTGGTAAATATTTTTGTTCGTTGACAAAATACTATGAAAACGCACATTAAGCGGAGGCATACAGTAAATACACCGTAGATGTACAGACCTGGCACCGAATAAACCGAACTCGCACCGAATTGACACCGGAACCCTACCGGACGAGCACCGAATAAAACGTATTTATAACAGTAACACACCGGACAGCTACCGAATAAAACGTATTGTTACCGAAAACCTACCGAACGAGCATCGAGTAGAACGAATTTATAAAATAAATAAATACTACATTGTATGTAAAACTACCGATATAGAAAAAAAAAGATATAAATTGTTTTTTCTGACCTCTCAACCAAACAATTATTGTGGCTTGCTGGACCAATTGAATTCATTTCCCAAAATGCCAGCGAATAGAAAGGCAACAGAATGACATAAGAAAACAACTGCCCCGCTACAGATAACGTTCACGTTCCTCACTGTGTTGAAGACCGTACGGTGACCCCTAAATGCTTTGTTTTTGGGTCGTTTTAACCTGGATATGGGATGTTGTCTCCTTGACATTTACCCCATTTCCTTTCTTTTTCATACCTAAGGCAAAAATGTCATTAAATATAATCAAGACCAAGATTGGATTAAAGTTCTACAGGCTCTAGAGTAGCGGATGGTGCTTTACACATATATCATATTTAAACGGAGAGAGAATGTACAATTTTGTAATTGCAATGTTCGGGTATAACTCAGAATAAGGTTATACCAGATAAATACAGTTAACAGGCACAACACTCCTGAAATTACTAAATTAAATATTAAGTAACTTAAAAAAAAAACTAGTATATAGCATCTTCTATAGGATGACCAGATAATAAGCAACCTTTTCAAATTTTTTAAGCAAAATAAGAATGGTGAAGTAGGCCAAAATTTAAAAGGTAAACAAGGACAAAATAAACAATGTAACAAATTATAAAAGACCAGTGAAAGATCACAAGGCATGAACAGTACGTTTGTCCAAAATGTTCGGCCTAATAGCCTCCAACTACGGGACAAGTACATAAATGTTTTTAAACCATTATTGTGACGTCATCTATTGTATTAACTGTGGATTCTTTTTAAAGAACCCACGGCTTTCCCTCTATTGTTTTCTCAATCTAAAGTTTATAAACGACCCCCCGAGGGAAATATATGTTTACTACATTTCAATGCGATGTAATTTTCCGAGTAAGCGAAATATTTTTTTCGAGTTTAATGATACCTTCGTTAGGCATGAACCTTTTTGATTTTCGGGGTAGTGCTGGGATTAAATTCATCAATGTTGCTAAAGTTTTGGACCGCATCCGCATGTTAGGAAAATTTATTGTTTGGTGAGCAAGTTTTTTTTCTAATAAACAGCGTGAGGGTTAGATTATTTTTTTACCCGGAGTTGCTGGTGTCAGAGATTTTTTAGCAAAGACTGGGGTCAGAAATCTCAGAAATCCCAGCCCCCTACCCTGAAATCAAATGGTCCGTCTTTTACTTGGTAGGTTATACCAACTACTAGTATAGTAAACGTGTATGGGTCTGTTTCAAAAATTGCCCAAATTCTTGTCCGATGACAATTTTACAATGGTTTGTCTGTATTTGATGATTATTTTTATTTCATGTGATACTGTTGGAATACATTCCTTAGTTTCATCNTATATTGTACATGTTGTAGAATCTGATAACATCGTAATTTCTATAATATATATATCTGATAAATACGCGGAAATCTGCTACTCCATTTCGATCTTTTCTTTTTAAAAATACACATTAGTAACTTGTTCGAGTAGTAGAGAAAAACCCGTATTTGCGTTTACTTTTTCGGGTTTACTTAATTAAGTTTCATGTGAATAAAATAACAAACATACTCTAACAAGGGCGAGCCAATAGTACTGCTTATGAGTGCGGAGAGGGGGTTACAACTTTTATAATCATTTACGAGTTCGATCCTGTTAGTTCAAAATATGTACAAAAATACAAAACCATGCATCCAATTGTGGTGAAAAAGTACAGCGATAGATAACTGGCTTACCAGCAGTGCTGCATGGTATTTCTTCCAGAATATTTGGATGATCGAAAATTAAATAAAATATCCGGTTTGTACACATTTTTCATTGATTTATATTTTTCTGTTCCACTCAGCTGCTTATTAAGAAAAAGGACTATGAAATATCATTAACCGGGGGTAAAAACGCGGGATCCCCTTCTCTAAGAGAGCCCGGAGCCAATGTAAATGCAGCCTAGAATCCTATGAGTGGAGCCCGGATCCCTAGTGATGGAGCCCGCAGCCCGGAACCCTGTGGTGAAGCCCAGATCCCACGTTCAAAAATGGTAAGAGCTTATTATTCCAGAGCCCATGTTATTCCCCATCCATTACACTCTTGAACTGAAAGTTTTTGGCAATTCTCTTGTTAATCAAGAATTTCAGGAGATCGTGACCTAAACAAAGAAATAAAAGGACTTTAGAATTGTTAAGATTGGACTTGAAGTTTATATTCCTAGTTCAATTATTTTAATGTGTTACTATTAAGGAAAAGGTAACATTAAGCAAAAATGAAAAAATGTATCCTTAGATTCTTATCACCACTCGCCCGTTTATTTTACATGCCTGAACAAATTTTATTTTGATTTTTTGGCAAATTTCGGTACATTTTTAATGAAAGCATTTTTCACAAAATTTGATAAAAGTAAAATTAAATTCGCCCACCCGCGCAAAATTTTGAGAAAAAAAATTGATGAAAATCGAGAAATTATCTTATAATGGCCGTATCTTTTATGTATGAGTTTTATGTATGATCTGTACTAATGACATAAATTGTTGAAATCGTAAGAATTGCTGAATGTAACCAAACGAAAAGAAGCGAAATGTTATAAAAACGTTGACAATTACGAAGCCTTATTTTACCAATTTATTTTTATATTCACTAGTATTAGGATATTAAAGTGTCATTAATTAGTCCAGTTGTTACAAGGTATCCTAACAATGACATTTTTAATAATTTGTTTTAAAACATATATACACAAACCTCTTTTTTGATGTTTTTGTTTGTTTGTTTGTTTGTTCAATTTAAAAAAGGGTACCTAGTGCCAGGGTGGTGCTCCTTTGGCCCCCGCTGGATCCGCCACTGTTTAAAAGATTTTTATGAATTTTTTTCATCTATTTCCATTGTAAAAGTTTTTGTGTGCAATAAGTAAAAACAAATAGACGTTTCAAATACGTACATCTCAGTGAATAGTCATTTTTCCCTTTTTTGCGGGGGGGGGGTTAAAGATTCTATGGTATATACAATTATACATTATATTTCTTTCCTTTTTTATTTATTTTTTTTTCATTTATTTCCAATAGA
>MJUU01044730.1:135430-170807 GCA_002080025.1 Modiolus philippinarum
TTCATTTATTTCCAATAGACAAAGTGACTCGAGTAATCAAATATAACCAAAAATTACACTCTTCTTTTCCCTGCCATTTTCCGTGCATGTATTATTACCCTGGGATTAAAAATATTAAAATGTGTTTTGGCATAAAGTATTTCATTATACAGACAAAAATTAGGTATAATCTCTTCTTTTTTGTTCTTTGATAATGTTTATAGGTTCAACACAACACTATTCATCGACATTTTTTTTTACTGAATGAAATACCTTTTCGACCCACTTTGAGAAACACATAACCCACAATTGAAGTTTATCTGAATATAATCAAACTTTTAAAACAACTTCATCCATATTATTCTTCTGTAAAACTGAGTGAGCTTTCGATCATAAAGGTATATATATTACAAAGATAACAATGCATTAATTAGATAGGCGATAATCCTTTTAATCTCTTGATAACATAAACGTCTCAACAATGGTTTAAGTAAGAGAAACAATGGCCAAGTGTGAATTCATGATAAACAATCCACTCGCCTCCGGCTCGTGGATTCTTTTTCATGAATTCACACTTGGCCATTGTATCTCCTTTACGTACACGTCAATGGTTTTAGTTTCTCCCGTTGTAGCAGGACCATCTTTTTGGTTTTCCGTCCGATTGCCTAATTATTTAAGCCATAACGGTTGCCTAATAGTTTAAGCCATAAGGTCCAAAATTTGGGCATTTCATTATGTTTTTCTCGTGTTATTTTTAGCTTCTTTTTTATTATTTTCACTTTGCATATTTATCTTTTAAATTGTTGTCTACTTTTACCATTCTTATTTTGTTTATTGCATGTTGGTTTTTGCCATTGCGAAACATTCTTTACATGTCCGCTGGGTTTCCGCTGTAAGTTCGGAACTCGAACGGTTTATCCGTTATCTCTCCGGTAAGAGTCCGTTTCACCAATTTAATCTACCGTACATTAACGGATGCCAGACGCACAAGTAACGAATTAATAACGGAGATATAACGCATGAGAACCGAACAAAACGTAAACCTACCGTACATTCACCGGACATTTTGTGCGGTATATGTCCGTTCCAAGTTTTGAACATGTTCAAAACCTTTCACCGTACAAAATAGACGTGACCATACTTGTACGGTATTCGCCGAATAAAGAACGAACGACAAACGTATATGAACGGAGACGAACGGATATAATTTATTTATGTACGTTCGGCGTTCATTTGCGCTATACGGTGTAGTGTAAGAGGGGCTTTAGGGTTTATAAATGTGTAACTTTTATACGACGATCCTAAAAAGGAGACCTTTAAATTCAATTGTAAGCCTCGCCTCTAAAACGATAAACAAAGTTTAGGCGAAATAATCGTACTTCTGTTCTATATAAGTCACCCCCAAAAAAACAAAAACAAAACACAACACAACAAAAACAAAAACAAAAAAAAACCTTAAAAATGAATACATATATTTTGAAATTCAAATTTCAAGCAACTTTAAATCACGTAATTTCACAAGACTTGGGCCTGTCAAGTACTTTTGAGAAAAATTGAATAGCTTTATCTTTCTTTGTACACCAAAGAGAGCATTACCAAGTCTTATTGTTTGCATAACAATTTAAATTTGGATGTTTAACTTAAATCTGGTCTTTTTATTTTTTTATCTCTCAGTAATGGTGGACATTTAATCCTTGATTTTTGAGGATATGTACATTTTGTATTTGTATTTGTAAATGCAATATTTTTCAAATCAACCCTAGATGCTTCGCATTCAACGAAAATGTCGAAAATTTAGACTCAAAGTAACCCAGACATAAATACCGATAAATATTAAAAACCAGTCAAAAATAACTTGCTTTCTATGGTTAACATAAATATCAGGTCTGGACTTTCACGTAAATCGCTATTTATTAGCATATTAGAGAAAACTACTATTTTCGATAACTTTAAAGATACCACAGTTCTAGCTCAGTTATAAAGTACCCTTAAAAAGAAGAAATTAAAGAAATCATAACTACAGGAACTTTCTACGACAACTAAAATATAAAATCTAATAGTTCCTCTAGAATTTACAACAAAAATTAATCAGGTGTGATTCTGTGTACCCAAACTCGAAAACTTACAATTATGGTGTACTTGTTCCTGAGATAATTTCTCATATGGATGCACTATCATAATTTCAAATTTTGGCTTTGTGTGTGTGTGTGTGTGTGTGTGTTTTTCAAAATTATTATTCTGTCCACCTGATTATTGTGCCCACATCTCATAATTTTATTATGCCAAGTTTTCTTACTATTGACTCAATGAGGGCCATGTGGTTGTTTAAACGTTGTGTTTGTCTTCTATTGGTCTTTTTGTTGGCAAATGATGACAGCAATTGAAAGAATACTTTGCCAGTTGATTTTATGTTTGTTGACGATCCCGAATCCATGACATAATAAACATGGATGTAACGTTGCTCGACATCCAGCAATAAATTCCGCTCAAACCGATGCTAGGGGCCGTCTTGAAATTACTATGAGGTATGAGCATAGCTGTTGAAGGCCTCATGATGACTTCAAGATGAAGAACAACAATAAAATCGTTGTTCCATTGCTTGTTTTTCTCACGTATTTGTGAACATTTTGTCTCATTTGCTTTTACTCCATATCCTTTCATTGCTTATTTTAGCATCTTTTTGGACCTTTCGCAGCCTACTAAATAATTCTAATTCTAATAACAGAAACGCATTATTAAGATTTGACTCGAAACTCTGAAAATGCTGGCCAAATGCTCGCATTTTCCTTTATTTCTTTGTCTTATACTTGAATTGCGTTTATGCCAAGGCGAAGTACTGTTATTATCTGTCTTTTTTCACTCCATTAATTCCTTGCTCTATTTCTTTGTTTTTCAGATTTTGTCATTGTTGTCCTTGAATTATTCGTTTAAGATTGACTGTTCGATTCTTACTTACTTAAATATTAATATAAATAAAAACTTACTGCCGTTATTGTTACAGTTAGGATATCAACTGTTGTTTACCGTACTGGGATAGGAGAAAATTTAGGTGGTACACAATACTTTGGTAATGCTGAGGTCAGCAGTAACGTTGTAGCTATATCACTTGAAGAAGTCAACCATACTAATGTAACACCACTGAAAGTCAGGGAACAGGGTGCAATAATCATTACCTTGCCAACGGAAATACGTAAGGTACATAGCAATATAAATAAATTGATATAACAAGATGAAATACAATCTAAAAAGGGATGTATAAGATGCGGAGAAAACAGATTTGCTGTAAAGTGGAATCAGTCGATTAGTAAAAATTTCATATATTTTTGAGGCATCAGCAATATCGTGTTTTCGAGCTAACTTTTTGGTCAACAAGCAGTTATGTTTGGTGATTGAAACTTTTTATTCTATGCTCATCATCTGTACAAGTACATTTTTACTATAATTATAAGCCCCATTAACGAAAATATCGTCTAAAAGTGAATATGCAAAAAAAATTATGAAATTTTAATATAAAAATTTTAATTTTCAACAATAAAAATCGGCGGACTGTTTACATGAGCGGTGGTTCCTATCATTATGTGTTTAAACTGAAGTAAATGATGATAACTTCATGAAATCTTCTATATCACTTGTTTTACAAATTTATACAGAGAGAGAAGAAACGTATCTGTACCTACTGGAGCTTCAGACGAAAGTAAGTAGAACTAGATTTGCAATATTGCGAGCAACAGCCGATGTCACCACAGACCATCAATTCTATGATTTCACCTTATTCGCAACTTCAAAATCTACCTAGAAATCAATTTTGTTGAATCGGACAATGTTGAAATTTTGACGTATCTTGGAAATGGCAGCCATTTTAAAACAACGGCAGTAGAATACCGAATGAACAAAGGAGTGAAATTTGCAAAGACACAGCCAAAACGAGAAAAAAGAAAATAATGACGTTAGACACAAAAGACAATGACGTTAGACAGATACAAATCACAGAAACAGAAATTACAACATTCAAAACAAAGGCACTCACAGTGTGAACTGAGAGTGACATCAGGTGCTCCGGAAGGGTAAGCATGTCAATTTTCAATGCACAACATATAACTTTGGATGGTGGTCCAAAATGATGCGAAGTTTCAAATCATTTCATCAAGCCATTTCAAAATAATCGCCCCGACAAAAATACGTGGAAAAATAAAAAGAATAATAACTAGATTTGCAAATGCAAGCAATAGTCGATGTCGCCCCAGACTTCCAATTCGATGATTCCACCTTATCCGCAAAATCTGCCTAGAAATCAATTCGGACAAAGCTCAAATTTTGACGTATTTTGGCAGCCATCTTGGAAATAACAACAATTTTGATTTTTTTCTGAATAAATTCCTTCCTCTTATCTTACTGAACCTTTGTACAAAATATGAACTAATTTCGCAAAGCAGTTCCAGAGATATTGAGTCCCTAATTTTTTAACGTAAAATGGCGGCAATGAAAATTTTAAACGCACAACATACAACTTCAGGTGGTGGTCTAACTGTGTGCAAAGTTTGAAATCATTTCATTTAGCCAATTTCAAAATAATTGCTCGAAGGAAAATCATTGAAAGAAGCAGAAGAATGAGAAGAAGAAAAGGAATAATCAGAAGAAACACAGAATAACAACGTGTCACCTCGACTTCGTCAGGGATGGCATAACTAGATTTGCAATTGATGTCACCCCAGACAACTAATTCGATACGCAGTTTCAGAGATATTAAATCCTCAGTTTTTCACCGTAAATTGTGGGCCATCATGGAAATGGCTACCATTTTGAAATTTTTAAACATACAGCATACAACTTCAGATGGTGGTCGAACATTATGCAAAATTTGAAATCATTTCATTGAGCCATTTCGCTCGGACAAAATTTATTGGAAGAAGAAAAATAATCAGAAAACGTAGAATAACAACATCTCACCCCGACTTCGTCTGGGGTGACATAATAATCAGAAGAAACGTAGAATAACGACATGTCACCCCGACGTTATCTGGGAAGACATGATAATCAGAAGAAACGTAGAATAACATGTCACCCCAGGCGTAACAACTTTGTGTATTTAGTCAACGTATTTCTCAGTACATTTTTGTAAAATCATTTGAACATGCATTTAATATGATATAAAGATGCAGAAGAAAAAAAAAAGATTTTTTATATGCGTGTGTATATTGGAAATGATTGTATTTTTGTTTTGTATTTTTATGATAAGGGAAACAGTTGAATTATTTTTTCTCGCAGTGTTGATTTGTTTTCATCGCAGGAGATGGGCATCTGATGGTGGGAGTGTATTAGACAAGAATGAAAGTCACACCACTTGTAGATTTGACCATTTGACTAACTTTGCTGTGCTGGTTCTGTATTACGACGATGATGAGCAAATGGTATTTTTTTTATCTAGGTTTTTCTTTGTCATGTTGTTTCCATTTGTATTGAATTTGAATTGTCGTTTTTAGATCTTTTATTGCAGCTTTTCCCTTTTCTGTCTTTTTGCCTAATTATTTGTATTAGTATTACATACAGGTTTTGTATAGTATATCAAAGACAGCTAACATTAACAACATTAACAAATAACATTACAGTAACTTCAGTATTTCATTATTAATAGTTGATTTCAGTAAAACCGTAGAACAAACTTTACAATTTATTAATCTGTAATTGGTCATTTCAGTGAATCTTTGATACAAATATTAAGTAATCACATTTTGTATGCAGAGTTTGACACCAGAGCACATTCTTTACCCTCTGTAGATTTATTTAATTAAGATTCGATTGAACAACAAATCACCAAAACCAACAATACTCATAGATATAACACCATTCAGATGTAGGAAAATAATATTTACTATCTCACTTTTATTAAACCAGTTTATCTCAATATAATAAACTTAATTAAAGTCTTACATTTAAAATTGATTTGCATAAATTAATGTACAAATACATCGGCAAATGAATACCGAAGCAAAAATGATGAAAGGGGGAGGGTTTATTCGGTCAAGGAGTTTGATTGCAACTTTAAAGGGGGCAAACCGGTATGGGCAGTAAATTTGACTTCCCAAATAACAAAATACTGAAGTTACTGTTAATTTATTTTCTGCATACGCGTATTTCGACAACTTATGTCTCATCCCACAGTCTGCTTTTGAAAATATAGGATGGGTCTTTATACTGCACGGGGTGTTGCGTTTTCCACACTTTTTGCTTACAATTGTTCGCGGTCACGCTTTCGTATTATGACCTGGCTTAACTGCATGTACTACAAGGTATTCCCGTAACCACTGTCATTAAACGTGCCAGGTCAGCCCTTTAGACATAATGCCTGGAGCGAATCGGTTTCGGGTCAGGTTGTATTGGAATCTGAACAAATGATCCACAGGGATTTTCTCACATATTCCTACAATTGATGATTAAAATGGGATAACAACAATTTACCTATCAGATTTGTCAGGTAGCGAAATATAAAGTGCAAAAAGACAAAGTAGGAGCAAAACCTAAAAACAAAATACATTAAAATAAAATAAAACAAAACTTTACTTAATCGTATAAGTACAAATAACATAAAAAAATAATGTAAAACAAAATATGTGTTGCGAAACAGCTCTCAAGGTTAATAACAAAATAACGAGATACATGAGCATGTGAGCTGTTAAAAGGGATGAATTTAAAATCTAAAATATGACATAAAGTACAAAAAACATATGGCAAAATAAAAAAGTAGAAACAATAAAAAGGTCGATTGATATATTTCGACAAATATGTCGTCGTCAAGTGGGTCGTAAAAAAAATAATGTCTATTCGTGATTCCTAATGAAAATTAATTATTTCAATTGCAGTTATCTATAAAACAGGAGAATATTCTTATGATAATGACAACTGTAGGTTGCAGTATTTCAATCACTTGTCTTGGGATGACCATTGTGGCATTTGTATATCTGAGGTGAGAATGTATTTCCTCTCCACACTCAATTCTTGAATTAAAGCCCTTTTAGTAAAAATGTTTAAACTGGAGGGGATTCTGTTTTCTTAATTTTCACAAAAAGTAAGAAAATTTTCTGATATTCCTTTATTCATTTACTATAAAATTGTTGTCGTGTTATTTGAACATTTTACCCTGTTCTTTTGTATTATTATCAGGCTTACAGATCCTCAAGAAGTGGTGCTGAATTAAGTTCAATGCCTTATCTTTCCACAAATAACATTTTAACAGTTACGCTCAGGCAAAAATTCTTTCTCGATTATTTTGTTATGTAGCCAAAATTGAAAAGTACAAAGCTTAAGTGAAAGGTAACCTCCAAGCATGTAGAATATCCGTGTACAGGCGCGGATCCAGACAATTTGAAAAGGGGGGGGTTCCGATTAGAAAGTAAAAGAAAATTTCGCCGAGCGGAGGGAGGCGCGAAAATTTTTGGGTTTTTTCTTAGTAAAACATTAGGATATTCATTAAAAAATACATGATTGTCCAAAAAGGGGGGTTCCAACCCCCGGAACCCCCCCTTGGATCCGCCAATGATTACACCATATCCTGTACACTACGATTAGTTGCCTATGTTGATCAGCGACGGGGGATACGGAACACATTTTGTGCTTAATTGGAGAGAAATGTGGAAGTAAATCCCAATTTTCTGACAAAGAAATAATATTTTTATCTGTCTATTTTCGTCTTTATTTTGACATCTTAAATAATTACAAAGTAAAGAAAAGTTCGACTGTCAATAAAGAAATCGAAGTATTGTGAAATAAAGATTACAAATAGAGATAACAAAGTTATTGTAAGCACCTGAAAGTAAATAATTTCAAATATGTTTTTATGTTTTATACAGGTTAATATGCAGAGAAACGATATTAATTCATGGAAATCTATCATTTGCTTTACTCTTTGGACAACTTGTTCTTGTTGCTTCCGATGATGCAGTAGATTATTACGTATGTATATTTTAAAAGCAAATTTAACAAAGAACAATAAATTCTGATGCATTTGTTTTAACTTTTAGGGTCACTTGTTTTAACTTTTAGGGTCACATTCGGCCATCCTAAGCGGATTTCTGTGCCTTACATTGTACGTAATACGACCTAATAACTAAATACCGAAGTTACTGTGTATTTATTTTCTGCATATGCGCATACCTGCGTATGAAGACAGACGCACTTGTGGCAGCAAAGGGTTACACTTTCGGCGATTCCAATACCTGTTTGTGTAGATGTTATGCAAAACATGGCATAGTTATTTTAGGGTTTCTTGGGCCTTGTTTTATCATAGCAATGTATTATGATTTGGACCCCTGTTGCCCTATTGTTGGGATAATATGCTATGCATATTTTAGATAAATTAAGGAAATGCAAAGACAAAAGACTTTGCATTATTTCCCTCCAATGTCTGTTTAGAGGATTTATTCAGGAACTACCGATAATAATGAAGAGTTTGACAGTTTATTGATTTATTCAGGAGCTACCGATAATAATGGAGAGTTTGACAGTTTATTGATTTATTCAGGAGCTACCGATAATAATGGAGAGTTTGACAGTTTATTGGTTTATTCAGGAACTACCGATAATAATGAAGGGTTTGACAGTTTATTGGTTTATTCAGGAACTACCGATAATAATGAAGGGTTTGACAGTTTATAGGTTTATGCAGGAACTACCGATAATAATGAAGGGTTTGACAGTTTATTGGTTTATTCAGGAACTACCGATAATAATGAAGGGTTTGACAGTTTATTGGTTTATTCAGGAACTACCGATAATAATGAAGGGTTTTGCAGTTTATTGGTTTATTCAGGAACTACCGATGATAATGAAGGGTTTGACAGTTTATTGGTTTATTCAAATCTTTAAATTAATTTGTATCGAATTATACCAATATATATAGAATAATGGTAGTTTTGAAGGTAGAGACAGAAAATATATCACCGTATCACGGCGAGTTCGATAGGACGAGCTGTGATACTAGTGATATTTTCTGTCGAGACCTTCAAAACTACCATTATTGTTTTTATCGGCAACGTCGTAATAGTCATGATGTCAATTTCATGATGTCATTGCCTGATATTTTCTTGTATCAGGTCAGTACGGAGATACTGACAATATCAGTCAGTAAGATCAAAGAGAAAATGTACATATTGACGATAAATATTTCTATAATTTCTTCCCGTAATAGATATGTTTACGCCATACCTTCTTACTGAAATAGCTATGTGCGCAGTCATATTTAAAATCATTTCATCGCTAAGATGTTTTTATACCCCACAGGACATGATTCTACAGCAGATAAACTGCAGCAAAACGATGATTCAAAAACAACTATAATCATAAGCATTTGGTACCATTAACCCCTAAACTGTCATCGTGAGATCGTTGTTAACGTGTCTGTTTCACAAATTAGAATAGCCAGTTTTCAACTTAAGTCTTCACGAATCTGCCCTAACCGTTTTCGACATTACTCTATACTGACAACTGAAAGTGTAACGGCCAACGAATACGGTGTATCACATACCCTTCTGGAACATCTGATGCCAGTCTCAGAGAAGAGATAAAGTTTAAGAGCTAAAGTTTTGAACGTTTTGTTTGTAGTTGTCGTAGTTTTTCTGGATGTCTGTCGTCTTCTCCATCCAGTTTTCGATTTTAATTAGTTTGGTTCTCTTTTGTTGCTTCGGTATTCTTCTGTCATTTTAAAACATAAATTGTGAATATTATTTTCTAAAAAGTTTGTATTTCGATATTTATAGTATTGCTATTTCGATTTCACTGGTACTGTCCACTGTTCCAATAGTTTCAACTTCTTCTCAAACAATTAGTCAGTTGCTCTAATGGAGAATATATTCAGCTAACAAAAGAATCTTCCGTGGCTTGTCTTGGTATGGCAAAGAATGCAATTTCCGGTAAAAGTTTTCTATTGGTGTTTCCATTTCTTGCAAGAAACAAGTTCATTTGATATTGATATTGATATTTCCCTATTTGTATACTGTCTTATATTTCAAGAACGTTCAATGCTTAACCACATATTTCAAGAGACTTTGTCTCATGTGCTTTTAATCCATATGCTTTCATTGTTTGTTTAAAACTATTGTTTTAAATTTCAGATTGCCTGCAAAGCGGTCGCTATGACTTTGCATTATTTCTTCCTGTCGTCGTTTTGCTGGATGATGGTGGAAGGAGTAGCATTGTATTTTTCCTGTACTCGAAGTTTATATAACCATGGGGATATGAGATTAAAATATTGTGTTATCGGATGGGTTGTACCACTGGTCATCGTAATTATATCCGTTGGTGCAGACTTCACGGACTATGGTGAAAACAAACGGTATGCTGTAAACTGGGAAAATTCCTCGCTGTGTTTTTTTTTCGCGGTTTTCTAAATTAATTAAGCTTTTTGAATTTGCGGTTGTCAGTCGATCTACTAATCACCCAATTACATAAAAAAATTTGCGTCAGTTTTATTTTCGCGCTACTCCCTTTACGTCGAAAATAGCGCAAATAAAACTGCCGCGGAAAGCAACTGGCTGTGTAATCATTTCCATTCTAATAGAAAAATGATGTGTTTTTACTTGCATTTAATTCGAAAACAGCAAACAAAATTCTCAAGTAAGGCATTTGTTTTTGGTAACATTGCCGAATACATAGCTACAACCCAGCCTACGAGAAAAAAAAAACATCAGAAGAGACCCAAAACGAAAAAAAAACATTGACAACATTAGGAAAAAATTAATTAAAATCCTTTGTAGAGGTCAGCGTAACTTCATAACCGTAGGCAAATTATCCAGTATCGTAAGACAGAAAACATTGATGATATATATAATAAAAGAACAATCCATTTAGAGTATCGATTGTACAAAAAAAAATCAGTCGTCCGGTTGATTTCGAAAGCAAAACCGTAAGCAAATCTTCTGTTTATGAAATGCTGTCTGTTTTACAAGTTAAAGTAAAATAATATTAGATTATATTAAGAATTGTCGCAAACACAGTCAGAATGGGTGATCATTGCCACGAAATAACTACAACTATTCACTGATTGAAATCCTCATAAAAAGTATTAAAATTGATTGTCGTAAGTAAATCTAAACTTTTCAGCCAATTTGAACCAAACTTGGCCACAATAGTCTTTAGGTTGCCGCCCTGCAAAAGGGTTGTTTTTCAAGTCTTTGCTTTATGCAGGATGGCTGCCAGCGGGGAACAGATTTAACATTTGACCCATTGGAAATAACTACAATTATTCAATGACTGAAATCCTCACAAAAAGTATTAAAATTGATTGTCGTAAGTAAATCTAAAGATGCTGAGAAAATTTTATAATATGTACTGAAAATGAAAAATAGTCCTTAGCTGGTCCCCTGCAAAAAAGTTGTTTTTCAGATCCGCGCTATATCCAAGATGGCCGTCAGCGGGAATCATATTTTTAACATTGGACTCTATGGGAAAATACATTCAAAAATCTTCTCTGAAACTTTTCAGGCAATTGGAACCAAACTTGGCCACAATAGTCTTTAGGTTGCCGCCCTGCAAAAGAGTTGTTTTTCAAGTCTTTGCTTTGTGCAGGATGGCTGCCAGCGTGGAACAGATTTAACATTTGACCCATTGGAAATAACTACAACTATTCAATGATTGAAATCCTCACAAAAAGTATTAAAATTGATTGTCGTAAGTAAATCTAAAGATGCTGAGAAAATTTTATAATATGTACTGAAAATGAAAAAGGCATTGTAGAAATTTTATACGAATTTGGTGTATGATATACATGGTGCTTTTTTTAGCTCACCTGGCTATAGCCAGGGTGAACTTTTGCCATCACTTTTCGTCCGTCGTCCGTCCGTCCGTCGCCCGTCCGTCCGTCGTCAGTCCGGCGTAAACTTTTCATTCAAAGCTCTTCTTCTCTGAAACTACTGGGCCAATTGAAACCAAACTTGGCCACAATAGTCCTTAGATGGTCCTCTTCAAAAAAATGTTTTTCAGATCCGCGCAATATCCAAGATGGCCGCCAGTGGGGATCATAGTTTTAGCATTGGACCCTACGGGAAAATACTTTCATAGATCGTCTCCTCTGAAACTACTTGGCCAATTAAAACCAAACTAGGCCACAATAGTCCTTAGATGGTCCCCTGAAAAAAAGTTGTTTTCAGATCCGCGCGATATCAAAGATGTCCGCCAGAGGGGATCATAATTTTACCATTGGACCCTATGGGAAAATACTTTCAAAGATCCTCCCCTCTGAAACTACTTTGGCCAATTAAAACAAAACTTTGCCACAATAGTCCTTTGATGGTCCCTGCAAAAGAGTTGTTTTTTCAGATCCGCACGATGTTCAAGATGGCCGCCAGCGGGGATCATAGTTTTACCATTGGACCCTATGGGAAAATACTTTCAAAGATCTTCTCCTCTGAAACTACTTGGCCAATTAAAACCAAACTTGGTCATAATAGTCCTTAGATGGTCCCCTTCAAATAAGTTGTTTTTCAGATCCGCACTATATCCGAGATGGCCGCCAGCGGGGATCATAGTTTTAACATTGAACCCTATGGGAAAATACTTTCAAAGATCTTCTCCTCTAAAACAACTTTGGCCAGTTTAAACCAAACTTGGCTACAATAGTCCTTAGATGGTCCCTTGCAAAAAAGTTGTTTTTCAGATCTGCGCGATATCCAAGATGGCCGCCAGCGGGGATCATAGTTTTAACATTGAACCCTATGGGAAAATACTTTCAAAGATCTATTCCTCTGAAACTACAGGGCCAATTAACACCAAACTTGGCCACAATAGTCCTTAGATGGTCCCCTTCAATAAACTTGTTTTTCAGATCCGCACTATATCCAATATGGTCGCCAGTGGGGATCGTAGTTTTAACATTGGACCCTATGGGAAAACACTTTCAAAGATTTTCTCCTCTGAAACTATTGGGCCAATTGAAACCAAACTTTGCTACAATAGTCCTCAGATGGTCCCCTGCAAAAAAGTTGTTTTTCAGATCCGCGCTATATCCAAGATGGCCCTCAGCGGGAATCATATTTTTAACATTGGACCCTATGGGAAAATACATTCAAAGATCTTCTCTGAAACTTTTCAGCCAATTGGAACCAAACTTGGTCACAATAGTCATTAGGTTGCCGCCCTGCAAAAGAGTTGTTTTTCAAGTCTTTGCTTCATGCAGGATGGCTGCCAGCGGGGAACAGATTTAACATTTGACCCATTGGGAAAACATTAAAAGATCTTCTCCTGAAATTACTTGGCGAATAATGAAAACATACTTGGTCACAACGGGCCATAGTTGTTCCCGTTTGAAAAATTTGCCTGGCTTGTCTGCATCGCATTCAATATGGCCCCTGTTGGGAACATAGTTTAACCCTGAGACCTATCGGAAGCCTATCGTAAAGCATTTAAAGATGTTTTAGATATTTAGTCAATTGGAATCAAAATTAGAGTCAATGGTCCCCTTCAAGAAAGGTGACAGTAGAACTGCACCCAAATCCCAAATAGCTGCCAGTCTGGAATAAAGTTAAACTTAAGGTAATATAACATCAATGTCTATTAACAAATTTGAAAATAATGCCCCTAAAACATTGGAATTATTTGAATTGCATATGCCGTGGCCCAGGTGAGCGATACAGGCTCTTGAGAGCTTCTTGTTTAATTATACCCCCCGCTTTAGCGGGTGGTATATAGTGATCATGGTGTCCGTTCGTTCGTCCGTCTGTTCGTCTGTCCGTCCGTTCGTTATTCCGTACGCCATAGGATGCATACTTTGTGGCGACAACTCCTCCTAGACCACTTGATAAAATTCAATGAAACTTTCACAGAATGTTCAGTACATATTGCCATTGTGCACCAGCTATTTACAATTTCGATCTGACTTTGATTTTTTTTGTGGTGATATCTTTTGCATCTGGGTGAGCGGGGATATGGTTTTGTGAGCTTTGCATACAGTTTTTCTAGTTATGAATGGATTTGCTACAGCTGGCATTTCTCTTTACAGTTGTTGGTTGTCGACAGACGATGGACTTATATGGGCTTTTATGGGACCAATGCTGATAATCATTATGGTAATATTATATTTTAATATTAAGTGCATGTTTTAGCTTAACTGTAGAATACCAACAGATTTCATAAAATAATGATTATATATCCTTTCACAGAAAAGAGAATCTTTTTGGAATTACCGAGTTGTTCTTTTAAATACTTACACCCTTCTATTTGCTATGATTTTATTGCGTTGAAGTCATAGTTTTACACTCAGTTGCGTTTTAGATAGGCATTTTTATTTAATGAAATGATTCTCTAATTAGATTAGTATAGTGCTTATATGTCGGACCTCTTTAATCTATTGATACATAGATTATTGTTTAACAAGTTCAATATATTATTTTTTACAGTTCAACATATTCATTTTGGGCTTGGTGATAAGAGTTTTCCTGTCCCTTGAAGCTAATTCAAGGAAATCGGACGTAGCTAAAGTAAGGTAAGCTCTAAAAACTATTAATATAGTCACAATGAGGTACAGCTTTCAAAATGCAAATTTAATGCCCTGTTCTCACAAGAAGAGGGAAATCAATCGTATCGATCCATATTGCAATTTGGTATCATTGAACTGAATATTTGTTATCATTTTATAATATGTTCTAAAGCATTAACACTGAAAATGGTATGATTTCGCCCACTAGACAAAAAAGAAATGTGGCTAATATGGAAAACAAAGCCAAGCAATACATAAATATGTCAAAAAGTTAATTTCCAAAATGCTGACAAAGCAAAATAATCAAGAGATCGCAATACTACTTACAACTATGAAAGGAAAACATTTAAGAAATAATAATAAACAAAGCAACATCTAAATCATTCATGCATGATAGCTTCAACGTGTTACGCTTAAACCGCAAGAAATGCATCATTTGGGGTAAGTTTTTGCTATTACTGGAGGAATTCATGATTATACAGATTAGTCGGTGCTCATGACCTATATGCTCATATATGTAATCTAATATGACAATATGTGCAACCTATTTAAGTTTCATAACTTCGGGATTTGTCATACTTATTTTTGTGTGATATTATCCAATATAAAAACTTCGGCAAATTACGGAAAGCTGTTATCTTCCGAGGTTTGCCAATTTGTAATGTTCGTCTGTTGTAGTCAATCTCATTGGTCGTTTAGGCGTAGGAACATGTGCTGCCAAATGTCACTAAATTAATTGGTATTAAAAAAAGTTTATACTTCAGTTTGTCCTGCCTATTTCTGCAGCAACAATACAGATTTGGTATTTCGAAATTATGGAAAAACCAGTGACATTTTTGTGGTCAATGTATCAATGAAAAACAGCATCTTTACGTATAGAATAGCTTGACGCCATTTAAAATTGCTTCGAGTACTTACATATAAAAAAGCGGTACTATAATACCGAAGGTAAATGCACTTGACTACATAAATCAAATTCCAGAGAAAAGACAAAAGCGATAAAACAAGAAGACGGAAGACCCATGACACCACACACCAGCAAAACACACGAACGATTTTTCGTGTTCTCAAAACAATAATATTACTTGTGATCAATATTTGTACTCTTAATGTGAATTTTAAACTTTATTTTTTCGAAAATGAATTTAAAGATCTTTTTATGCTGCTTGAACAAATCAAGGCAGAATTTGGGGAGATTCACATTTCCATCTTATTAAGTAATTTTTAAAATTGTAACGTCTGATTTGTAAACACAGCCTCGAATATCGAAAGAAAAACTAAATTGTAATGCAACATCTATATAACGAAAGTTTTGATTGGTCAGAACTGACCATCAATTCCCCTACCCACACACCTTGGACATGGTAGGTCCCTTGTTTAGTCACAAATACACAAGTTAAAAATAGAATATGAAATCGATTAATGGTTTTTAATTGCATTACAATCGCAACAACAGTACATTATTGGAATACGCGAGGGCTTCAATCTTGATTTGACGTTCAAAATATCCGTTTACAGGCTCCGCTACGCGTCGCCTGTAAACTGCATTTTGACCGTCAAATCTACGATTGACGCCCTCGGGTATTCAAATAATGTACTGTTATTGCTTAAATAACCAACTATACGTTAGCATTGAATTAAGTTTTTATTGTGCTTATACAAGTTTTTCCATAAATGTTTTGTTCTTATCTAACTCAGTATTGCGGAATCATAGACTTACTGACAGTCCACCTTACTTACAATATTTTCGAAATAAGTTCATTTTAACACCAGGTTCGTTGTTTTTTATACTTATATTTAATATTTTTGGATAAAACATTTGAAAAACAACTAGAGCGTCTACTCCAATGAAAATAAAACACAGCGGTCATGTTTTAATTCTTGAATACAAGTCATTCATTTAAAATTCAGCATTACTATATACATTTCAATTACCTTACAGAGTTAGTATTAGAGCTATGATTTTTCTGTTGCCTTTGCTTGGTATAACCTGGTTGTTGAGCGTTTTAGTGCCATTGCATGCAGCGTTTCACTATCTGTTTATTATGGGGAACTCGTTGCAGGTAAATGTAAAGTAGCAATGTATTTATGATATGTGAAAGATGACGTTTTGATAATTTAATTAGATAAAGAATCAGGAGAAATCTCAGCACTTTACATCTATGTATAATCCTTTGGTATTTGAATACATGAATATCATTTTGCTTTTCATGTAATCTTAAACTATAGTTAAACACTTTTATTTATTTGATTTAATTTACAAAAAGCGATGTAACTGTAAATTTGGTTTCTGTATATGACAACTTATATCCCTTCAATGCAGATCCAATCAAAATATTTGAAAGATTTGTAAAATCTGATTGATCGTAAATTACCAAACAACGGTAGTAGAATACAGGAGGAACAAATACCCGAAAAGATCTAATTGGAGAGACAAAATAATCTACGGACAGAGCTATGCAAAGGCATGAAACAGCTACGCACTTCCGCAAAATAAATAAGAGGATAGAAACTCATGTCTTCTATTTTTTTCAATTTCAGGGGATGATGATATTCTTCTTTCATTGCATATGTAATGAGGAGGTAATTATTTCTTAATTTCTTGACACATAGATGCTTTCATGAGTTACACACAGACGTTTTGTTCAAACCATCGTAGCTCAGAGATCTGGTTCAATTATTTTGTATATGGGAATTTGCAAACTAGAATATAGAAATGTGAATGATTGAGGTATTTTTGAGAATATAATCCCAGAGGCTTTCACCAATATTACTTGATACCATAGAAGGAAGCTAATGTATCTTATACCCTTAATCTGACAATTTATTTTCCAAATTTCAACTTCTTGACAGGAAATCATGATTAGCATGGCAGTTCTTCGGAATATTTGTGATATTTGTTAAATATGATATTTGATAAAATGACATTGTCTAAAACAGAAAGAGGCAACTCCAAAAGAGAATAAATAGTGTGTCGTTGAAAAGGAAAAAATTGATTGATTGATTGATGAAATGTACGATGACAATCAATCTGAAAAGGACACGTGACTACAGTTGCAGACAATTTAAATAAAAGTACAAATTTATGACAAATGTATACAGTTTATCCAGCCGCAAATGTTTGTAGCAAAGTAAAGAAAAATAAACAGTGACAATGCAAACCAAACTCAGACACATTCAGAAATAGTGTAAATATTTACGAATCAAGAAACTCCCTCGTAGTACCTTAGAGGATATGAAATTGTTTTGTCTTCCATATTCGTTGATATACGATTATATTCTACTAGATTTTTTTGAAAATGCACAATCATTCAACAACACACACCGTCTTATTTAACCTCTTCGGTCGTTTTTCTGCTTTCGGTCAGGCGTGAATACGTCCCAAATTAAATTAAAAGAACATGCTTTAGTATATTGCTGACAGAATTTTTAATCTTGTATGGCAATTTCAGATAAGGAAAAAGTTTATTGAAAAGAAGAATAAATTGAGTTCTACACAAAGAACATTTGACTTGGAACAAGCGGGTTCTTCAAGGAGAAGAAAGAAGGTATATGACACTATGATTTACATTATGGTTTGGAATTAAGAAATATAGATCAAAAATCAAATTGGCGTTGTCAAACATATCAAAAAATGTGCAAAAATCCCAGAAAACAAACCACAGAAGATTATAATTTAGTTTTAAGTATCATATTTTTTTTAGATTAAAATTAGTATCTTATTAAAGGTAAAAAGGAAGTAATTCAGTAAGGGAACCAGTTTGTTTATCTATGTACCCAAGGAATTGAATGATAGGTAAAGTAAGGATTGGCCATGCTGCATGATAAAATGTAAATTAACCAAGTCTTTCACATTTTCATGTCATTTACTCTTTGAAGTCTTTCAATAAATATTGAGAAAATGTTTAGCACTTCACAGTAATTTTTGGCGATTTTTTTAAAAAGATGGATTTTTTTCACATTCTATGCAGACATTGTGAACTTAAAGGGGTATCCCCACTCTTCTATAAATAGCTCAAAAGGAAGGCGGTCATGCATATATAAACTTTTTATTTTTAGAAGTGCCAATAAAAGTTCCTGAACAGCAAGAATAGTTTTTGATCTGATCATTGTTAGAAAGTACTATAAATCTGAAATATATTAGCATTGTGGGCTATGGGAAATGAATTCCTTCCTTGTTCCCTAAAATAACTAGAACAAGTCTGCAATTGTTTATCTTTTATTGCTAGGAATTTGTCTTCCAAAGAGCTCCTGCACGTGAGCTCCTGTAAGTAATAGTTATCACACGAGGACGCGATGTGTCTGTATAAGATCACCCCGACGGCCGGAGGCCGGAGGGGGTGAGCTAATACAGACACATCAAGTCCGAATGTGATAATTAATTTACATCCCAGCTAATATATCAACTGAAGGAAAATCGATTTACATTCTTAAAAATTATTTCCATGCTTGTAACATCATGAAATAAATATTCTATAATAAAATAATAATATCTATATTCTTATTGTGCCCCACAACGATTCTTTATATACGATTTTTTAACACGGTAATTCCAACGAGTTCGTTGTGTAATAGGTAAGGCGAAAGTCTAGTAAAGGAGACGACCCTGGTTCGAATCCCACTATGGACAATGTTATTTTTCAAGGTTTTAAAATCTTCTTTTTGAAAATTTTATGGGTAGTAAAACACAAAATTTTACTAAGTCCAAAAAAATGAACAGTTCTCAAAGTCTGGCCTAGACAAAAATGAAAAATATCCTTTGTTCTAACTTGAGTGAGATTGCTAGGGTGATCCGACTCAGATCACCCCTGCTAGAACAAAAGAGCTGGATTGTAAAACATGTCATAACCTGCTAAGTTTGAAACAATAGTATCACAACAAATAAACAAACACCATCGGAATATTCCGAATAGTTCGATTCAGTGTGTTCAAATTAACAATATATATATTATGCAATATATATATTACTAAATGTAAATGAATATGTTTTTATCAGCTTTATATAATTTTAAATTGAATACCTCGCAAGTTAACGAAAATAACTAGAACAGCATTTAACAAAAATGGCTAATAAATAATTAAAGAACCTTAGTGAGCAAGCTCAGATACCCCACGCCCCTACATCTCGGATAATCCTGCATTATCTAAAATTATCAAAAATCGAAATCCAAGTAGTTTGCACTTCTCTTACAGATGCACAATCATTCTGTAAAATACCTTAAAAACTGCGGGAGGATTTATCCAGGCAAATGGATTATCTCGCCTAAAAATGACTAAATTTAACAAAAATATATTTTTAGTGAAAAATCAGCAAAAATCAAAATCTAAGCAGTATGCACATCTTCAATATATGAACAATCAATCTGCAAAATAAAAACTTCCTACCTTCAAAACTGTAAGAGGAGTTATCCGGACAAATGATGTACCCTATCAGCATTTTTTCGCCTAAAAATGACTAAGTTCAACAATGCATATTTTAGTGAAAAATCAGCAAAAATGAAAATCCAAGTACCATGCACATCTTTGATATATACACTATCTCTCTGCAAAATAAAAACTTCCTATCTTAAAAACAGTAGGAGTTATCAAATGGTGTACCCTATATGCAATATAATGCGTAAAAATGACAAAGTTTAACTATGTGTAGTTTTCTGAAAAATATCTAAAATCAAAATCCAAGTACCATGCACATCTTTGATATGTGCACAATCAACCTGCAAATAAAAACTTCCTATCTTAAAAACTAGTAGGAGTTATCCTGACAAATGGTGTACCCACTTGAGGACAGACGGACGGACGGACGGACGGACTAACGGACCAGTCAAAAACTATATAATAAGAGAACAGCATTTAACGAAAATGGCTAATAAAATATAAGGGAAAAGCATTTGTGAGCCTCGATAAATATGACAATGTAAATTCACTAAACATTTGAAATGTGACAATCACCATAAAACAATTGCACTATGAAGCTGAATTGTTTGCTTACGGCGTCATTTTTTTTCGTAAAATGAATTCATCTTTAGACTATAAGTGAACAAAAGCTTGCCCGAAGTTACTGTAAATTTAGTTTCTGTTGATGGCTATTTCGGCTACATGTATTTATGTCTTATCAGGGCATATCAAGTCAAAACATTTCAACACCACGTTCCAAAAGATGTGAAAAAGCTTATATAGAATATGAGCTTTGTCCATACCTCATAGTAAGTTCATGACGTCCCCTAACACTGGTTTGAGCGGAATTCTTTGCTAAATGTCGATCGATGCTATATCCATGTCTTTTTTGGTCATGGATTCGATGCTGTCAACAAACATGAATTAAAATAGCAAAGTGCTCTTACAATCACTGTCATCCGGTGCTCGACAAAAGCATTAATGTCTCAAGTTCCCATATTTTTGTATATTGCGTCATTTTCAACATAAAATACCAGTTTTGACTTAATGTAAACGATTGTCAGAGACCGAGGTTACTGTAAATTCAGTGTCCGCAGATGACCGTTCGATTATTTATTCTTTTCCGTGGCGATGAAATCAAAGTATTGGAAGTCAATTAACAGAGTGATTTCTAGATGCTGATTCGCAACTTCTAAAGAATGTTTTAATCTTGGACGAAACATGCATTACCTATGTAATTGTAGGTTATTTGAGTCTTGTGTGTGTGATATAGTTATACTGAGCCTTTCAAGAATTTTCGACATATTTCCATTGCCACCTGTTGCTATCTTTTTACTTTCAGAAGGAATCATTCTGTGATTTTCAGCTTGAACTGCCATCAACAGGTTAGTAAATCAGGTTACAACTGCCTAATATCAATCTGATTAAGCAATTGTAATGCGATATCAAAGGATTTTAATTAGCAGGCTTTATAAAGTTATAGAACTTTCAGAAATATTTAACTGTCTTCTGACCATTATGCGATGCTCTTTTTACTTTATTTGTAAAATGTGTTTAAATTTAACAGCAAAAATCAATTTAGATGGTACTAAAATGAATATAATGCTGAATCATTGTATTTTGTAGAACGGAAGTATGCTTGGGCTTCTTAAGAATATAAAGGAAACGTGTACCAGGATTTTTGTTTTTTTTTGAAGACTATATTTTTTTTTCAATTAAGAACTGAATGTATGTTGTACTTGAATAAACAGAAAATAATAAACTGTAGATTAACCTATTACTGTAGCATGTTTTTTTCCATTTCTTTCACTCATCGACATCGAAAGGGTTTTGCATTTCGTTGTTTTCATTTTGAATTTTAGAAGTGATTCGTTGTCAAAGTAAACTGTATTTACCCTGCAAAACTAAGCTGTATTTAACTAAACGCTGTCTAAAGTCCCTACTTCTATCAACGCTTTTATTGGTGTTCTTCATATTAAAGTCATCACGAAGAGCTTCGCCCATACCTCTTGGGAAGTTCATGACGGCGTCTAGCACCCGTTAGAGGGGAATTCATTATTAATTGATAATAATATACCGAAGTTACTGTTAATTTAGTTTCTGCATATGTGCATTTCGACAACTTATTTCTCTTCAATGCAGATCGAATCAAAACATTTGGAATTCATTTCATAAACCGACATATCAAGAACAATGCCACAGCCATGTTACTTCTTATTCATGTATGCGGGATCGTCAATATAAAAACTGGCAATATCTCCTTATAATCGCTGTCATTCGTTTCCAATAAAGGACTAATAGAAAACAATCACATCATTTAAACAACCACAAGGCACTCATCGTGTCGATTGCAAGAAAACTTGGCATAATGGTGAGATGTAGGCACTATCAGCAGGTGGTCAGAATAGTAGTTGGAAGTAACAAAAAAAGTAATAAAATGACAAAATTTTTAAGTATGATAGTATATCATTATATAGATTCAGTCTTAAATAAACAATAATCAGAGTTTTAGACCAGTGGTTTTATGTATTGGATTTTGATGTCCTAACAGACACTACCAAATAAATAAAGATAATAATAAAAGCTTTGTTCTTGATGCGAAGTATATTGTCGACAATAATGGTCGAGCCTATTTGTGCACGAGTTCATTATTAGATACAACAATGAAGTATCTGAAACAAAGCTTCTGTTATTCTTTGTATTGACAATTTATCGTACTATTTGAGAGAAGACATTTTGAAAAAATGAAAATAGAATTTCTTTTAAAATTTAGAAAATTGGTTTTTGATTTGTAAAAGTATTGTTTAGGTTCATGCCATTATTGTAGATGTAGAATTCTTCGTGGCTGACTGACAAAGTAGAAGTGGATTTTATATTGTTGCCAACATTTTTTATCATTTTGGCAGTAGCAAATATGAAAAATATTAAATCAAAGATAAAGCATACAAATTAAGGATAATTAGAATAAATTGTGATGTTCACTACATTAAAACTTTTGTCATCAAAATTTTTCAACAAATAGCATAACTTCAATTCCCAAAATTTAATCTTCTTTATCCTACAGTTTGTTTTTATACCATAGCCACTTCTAATTAACAGCATTGTGTAGCCAGAAGTCAAAATTTGAAACACGCAAACCAACAAAAATTTTATTCTAAAACGTGCAGACTTCCCAAAAAAACAACCTCGTTTCATCATTATGCTGACTCTGAAAATATGAACGTAAATGCGGCTGGCATATCTGTGACAGAAGTCATTATCTTACCGTACACCATGCTATTCTACGCTGGCTGAGCTATCCAGTAGTTACCTCATTTTTTCATTATAGTAACTCTGAAAATCATAACGACATGATGGTTGGACTTAAATGGTATTTTATGTTCGTCATCAGATCTCCAGATAAATACAAAAAATACCGAAGTTGCATAAAAAAGTAAATTTCCTTATGCTGTACACGTGTTTCAAGGAGTGTATTGAGAAATTGTTGAAATTTGAATTTTTGTATATATATATTATTCCTCTTGTAGGCCACTACAATTAGTCGCACTTAACAGTCAAGGAATTGATTTATGAAATACAATAACGATATTGAAAGTAAATGAGAACCGAACAGTCAGTCAAAAGAACAAACAATCCATGGACAACGGCAACATCGGGAACACAAGGAAACAAGGACACTACTTGAGTACAGGACAAAAAAGAAAAATGAAGACATATACAGATGAACAACACGGACCCAAAAAAAAACATGGGTGAGATCAGGTGTACCGGTAGAATAAGCATCTCCTGCTTCTTATAAGACGCCCGCCGTGTTGAACATGTCAACTCCGGTAGTAAAGTCAAATCCGATAGAGGAAAAACAAACTTTAATTGTAAAGGGAAAGATCTGTTGTCATCTGGGAAACAGATTGAAACTTAACAAAGGGTAGATCGAGCTGCCGTCTGTGTGCTTTAAAAATACGTGCTTTTAGTTCGAATTTGACTGTGAATTGGAAACTCGTACCTTTCTTTTTGTTTTGTTTTAAAAACCCACATATCTCAGTCGTTTTATGATTATTCCTCTAATAAACTACATTTGATAAAGATAGTTGACCGTAACTCGTCAAAATATGATTAATGAAAGTAATTAAGGACTTTGGAACTTAATTTAAAATAGTTTGAGCTGTTTGCCGCTTCAAAAGGCATCGAATCAAGTTTTATTATATGTAGTTCGATTCTTAACTTCTTTGTGTAGCCGGTAGTCATATAGACAAAATACAGATGGGTTTAGCATTAGTCTGTTAAGGTCACAATAAAACGTAAAATACACTTGTCGGGCTATTTTTCCGTCATTACGTTTGATTGTTTTCGTCACCAATTCTTCGCCCTGACAGTAGGGATTCATTTAAAATTAGGAATGCTGCATGTCTTGTAATGCAAATTTTTTTGCTCTAGGATATCAATTTCTGTTTGATGGGACTTTGAACATTTGTTGAAAATTGCCATATACAGTAATTTTCAGTAACTTTTTCAATAGAATTTTACAATTCTTTATTTCAATGAAAAAATAACATTAAACATTAAATTTTGTAGCAGGCGTCCAACTTCGTCATATTCAAAGACTTTACCCTTGCATTCTTTGAATTATTGTATTAATCATAATCAATTGCTCAAAAGGAAAGGGGTTGGGCACAGGTTGTTACAACATTATTATAAGCCCTCTCCCTACATTATTATATTATGAATACCATGACTTAGAGTTGATTTAATATATGCGTCCAACACTTCTCTTGACCGGGTCAAACGGTGTAATGCTTTGACTGATACCTAAATTGCTTCGTTATCAATAACTGACAGTTCCTTTGTAAAATTACAAAAAAAATTAAATTGTGTATGAATATGAAAAATATTATCTTTAATTCACAAAGTAACGAAAACAAAACAAGGATTTATAACTGTTTTTTTTTTATCATACTCGTCTTGTTCCTAAATTTTCTCCTTTGGTTGCAGTACTTTGAGTTTTTCATACAGTTATCTAGAGTGCATTGAAAACACATTTCAATTCATCACTGTTAATTAATGACGCAATTTCAAAAGAGTTTTTCTTCAAATGACAAAAAGTGAGTAGCGTGAATTTAAAAGAACTGATCATTTCATTTTCTAAATACGTCATTAGATATTCATGTTATTATGATAAAGAAACGTACATACATAAGAACAAAAGTAAACGTTAATGCTTTAAATGCTGTATTGTTCTTAAAAAACGTTCCAATATCTTTCGTTTTCTCTAGTTAAAAATTATTGCATTCATTTTTTAAATTTTTAAATTCAAACTAAAACGTCGTCACATAGCCGACAGCACAACAAACGAAAATAATTGCGATCATGGACGTCAGATAGCAATATGACATTCACCATCATGTGAGCCATGTAACAACAGTTGCAAAAATATCCTTATAAAGTTTTCATGGAATGTTTCATATTTCTTCTCTCCATGGTATGTCCACAGATGCTCTTGGATTAATGTTCACTCCATTCTCTGATTTGACATAGTTTATAAGTTCATCTTTATTTTCAAATATATTGACACCAAATGGACTGCCTCTTACATTATATCCTGACCATTTTACACTGATAACATATGCTCCTGGTTCCTGTGGGTCATACTGACATAAAATTGTTCTGTCATTGTGTTGTTCTCTTTCCATATCCACCTTAAAAGCTCCTATAATGACATAACAACGGAAATGTGATCAAAATAGGAAAGATTCATTGTGTTTTGATATATCTATATATTCACATATGCTTGACGCCGTTAAAACGCAACACTAAATGTTGTAAGCCTTTTAAGCCCCTTTGTGATAGAAATCATAATAGAATTCTTTGACACTTTTTTAAGAAATAATGTATTGAAGGTCGTCAGAATGTTGCTCAATAAGTTCTGATCTAAGGACAAGGTGCGATAAGGGGCTGATTTGGCTCTAAATTTCGGAGATTTTTTAAGTTGGATCTGGGTATTTTCTTTTATGTTGGTTTGAAAGTTCAGACACCACTTAACAAAAAATACAAAATTTGGAACCCTTGACGTCAAAACAGGTACAGTTCTGATGTCATGTTGAAGCTTCTTTTGAACGTTTTCATAGAAATACCAGGAATTTGGCATATTTCGAACGGTTTTTCCAATCGGAAATATAGAGCACATTCAAGAACCAATTAGATTTTTTACCATTTTTTTAGTACAGATGCGTTGGACCTTCCATATGAATATTTATGTGGTTCTTGCATGTGCTCTATGTTTCCTTTTTAGAAAAAGTATTCAAAATGAGTCAAATTTGTCATTTTTTGAGAAAATGTGCAATTTGTCCCATTTTCTACACCCAAAAAAATTCTGTAATCGTACATCATTACTTGAATAATTTTCTCTTTAACTGTTAACCAATGTCCATAGAACATTTCAACAAAAAATAATGTGTATTCAAGTAAACTTATTTTTTGAGGCCAAATAAGGCCCTTATATCACCTAAACATGGCCACCAGGGCAGAATATATATCTCCATAATTTGATCCTTTCCTCTGCAACTACTCAAGTAAACAGAACTAAACTTTTGCAGAATGTAGAAAAAAGAGAATATATAAATGTCCTTTACGATGATTGCTGTTGTTCTTCCTATCTAACAACAATCATTGCTGCAATTTCGGAAGACACTTTAAGACTTGGCCCTTTGGGGAAATCATATTCAATTAAAACGTAGCCACCAACACAGAAAATGTCCGCTTTCACTTCCCAATAATCTGATCATGCCCTCTGAATCTACTGAAGAAAACTGAACCAAACTTTACAGAAATGGTGTATATTTCAATGTTTTAACGAAGATTGCTCAATTCCATTATGTTTGAAACACCGCTGCCAGTGCAGAACATAATTTAATAATAGACCATGTTATCATTAAAAAATGGCAATCTTTAAAAAAAAACTTTCTGTTTAGCCTTTGAAATCTTTTGGATAAAAACTCGGGTGATATGAAATGAATGAGTTCAACTTTCTTATAAATAAATCCCTATTTACCTTTTGGGCCTCTAATCCTGACGGCAAGTTGTCCTGCACCAGCACCAGCTGTTTCAACAAGAAATCGACTTTGGTATGAGTGCAATATGCCGTTCTCTATTCCTGGTCCATAAACGTGCACTTTTCGGGGATCTGGAGGTTCACCAACAGGTATTCTAAATGGGCTTCCTGCAGTTGGAAAAAATGACATCCTTAATTACTGTAAACCGGAAAATTTTCGCGCCGTCTTTATTTCGCGGTAAATTAACAGGATTTCAGTTCGAGCTGTTTTGAATTCGCGCTGCCAAGTTGTTGACCAATGATTTCAATAATAGACAATTATATTCGTGCGCCGTTTTATTTTCGCTCTTCTTTTCTAAACGCGAAAATCGCGAAAATTTCCCGGTTTACAGTAACAATTCCAAGAATTTTCGAAAAGTCTACAAAATTTGAAATTGTGAAAAACAGAATATTCATTTCTTTCAAGCTCTCAAAAATTGACATAACCCATCAAAACATTTATATTTAAGATTAAAACGTCAAAATGTGCAAGAATTCAGAATTGTTCTTAATTGTTAATTTCTTGCATTATCTCCCACGTCTCTTTTACATTTTGTAGTTTTGAATAGCTTAAACTTTCTTTCAAATTAGGTTTATTTTTTGCATTTCCCTGCATCTGTCGACTTATAAACGATAATTTACTAGGCGAATTAATGCACTGGAAATTTCCTATGTAGCCTTTTTTTCATTTTTCTATTAACAATACTACATATATTCATTGACGACCCTTAAAATATCAGACTGATCAGTTCAATGTCCCCTTCTTTCACACTGTATTTTTCTGTTACATCATCTCGATTCAGAAGTTTTGTCTTCTCACTGCAAACTTACAGGAGTCTTTTCTATACCCCGCCACACGAAGTGGCGAGGTATTATGTGATACCCTCAGTCGTGTGTCCGTCCGTCCGTCTGTCTGTCTGTCTGTCCGTCCGTCCATCCCCCGAAGGTTTCCGACTGATAACTTGTGAACGAAATAACACAAGGTCTTCAAACTTGGTATGCAATTTGTTTACCACAAAACTCAGGGCAAGTTCGATTTTGGGTTCAGAGGTCCAAGGGGTTCTGGAGTTATGCCCCTTGAAACTTTGAAATTTTGCGAATTTTAGGGTTTCCGACTGATAACTTTTGAACGAAATAACACAGGGTCTTCACTTGGTATGTAAGTTGTTTACTACAAAACTCAGGTCAAGTTCGATCTTGGGTTCAGAGGTCCAAAGTGTTCTGGAGATATGGCCCTTGAAACTTTGAAATTTTGCGAATTTTAGGGTTTCCAACTGATAACTTGTGAACCCTCAAGGTCTTCAAACTTGGTATGTAAGTTGTTAACCACAAAACTCGGGTCAGGTTCGATTTTGGGTTCCAAGGTCCAAGGGGTTCTGGAGTTGTGCCCCTTTAAACTTTGAAATTTTGCGAATTTTAGGGTTTCCGACTGATAACTTGTGAACGAAATAACAAAAGGTCTTCAAACTTGGTATGTAAATTGATTACCACAAAACCCGGGTCAAGATCGATTTTGGGTTCCGAGGTCCAAGGGGTTCTGGAGTTTTGCCCCTTGAAACTTTGAAATTTTGCAAATTTTTGGGTTTTGTACTCATAACTTGTGCATGAAATAACATACTGTCTTCAAACATGGTATGTAAATTGTTTACCATAAAACACAGGCTAAGTATAGTTTTAGGTTCAGTGGTACACATCGTTGTGGAGTTATGCCCCTTTTAACTTAGAAATTTTGTGAAACGTGGCGGGGTATCATGTAATCCACCATTACTATTTTTTTCAGATGGTCGCAAGTCATGTCTTTTTGTCGTATAATCGCATAATTTGGTTTGTGGGTAAATTGTCTGGTAAATTTGTATAAAATGACATAAATGTATTCCCCTACCTGGTACATGGTCGTGATCATATTTTATTGTCAAAGTATGATACGCCGCTTCTGTAGGAAAGATTCTTATCAAATAATTTCCATTTTTCTGATCTATTACGTCACATCTTGTAGAATGTACTTGTCCCTGGCATGATGCCGATAGCTCGCCTGCAAAACAATTTAACCGCAAAGTTATCAAGTTACTTTTTATAAATCTAAGTATTCTTTAGTTAAATTATAAAGCTCTTTGGTCAAGATAGGTTTCACTAAGTTCAACTATAGCTGTTACTACGTCCATTATTCAGTTTTATGAACTTCAAAATGCAACCGATTTATAACTTCTCGGTAAAGTTAAGTGCACTTATACTTTTTTCCTATTAATTATAATTGCCATTATTTAAAGTTATTCTTCATGTCAAATATAGCTTGCTCAATAAAGAATTCCCAGAACAATCTAAAATATGTTCAGAGAAAATCCCTTTGTTTTATGCCGAAAAAAGAATTCTGTCCTGAAAGTGATTTTATTACTAATCAACGAATAAAAAACTGGGCAAAACGAATGTCTATATGATAAGTTATTTGTGACATCAAGAGATTAAAAATTGACAAATTTAAAAAAAAACATTTCACATGATAGACGGTTTGTAAGTATGAAACAATAAAGCTTTATAAAACACTGAAGCCCATAACGGTAGCCTTGTTCATTTTTTGGGGTTGATTGAAATGGCATTACAGCCAATATTGTATGCACTTTTCCGATTCAAATCAAACTCTCTTACCATTTCCAGCCTCTTGTGCATCAACATTTATTCTTAAATCCTGTCCAACATATCCACCTTTCAGACCATGACCTGATACTTTCACCTTCTTACCAGCTCCTTTAATCGTTGCAGTTATTTTATATGGAGTTCCTCCAATCAATTTATCAGACCAATAAACGTAGAGTAAATATGCACCTACAACAAGGTATGACTGGTGGAGATTTTGTCAAGTTATATTTTTATGTTAACGTTTGAATTCTAATTAATAGTAAAACAAAATACTACTGTCATATAACAAACAAAATTGCCTGGCTTACAATTAAATCTATTATATATATTTATTGCTAGCAAATTGGTATATATTTTATTTATATTTTGTTAGATATAATCGATGCTCCATTAAATAACTCCGTATTTCCAAATTAATTTTTCTAAAGAACTGATAGCTCCAACTACTATTTATCGGCAATAAAACTGGTGGACTGAAAAGGGTTTCACGTGCCTTAAGAGTGAAAATTGTGTTTTTAAGTATCTATTTAGTTAGAATCAGTCATATTTATTACGCTTCGATTCCTCGAATATACTAAAAAATATATATTACTGCTATTGAAGAGCCATATCCTAATGCAATTTGACATGTTTTATGTTATGCGTTGTCTGTTTACTTATTCACCATAGCTTAAGAGTTTTTTCTCATTTTACAGTTTTAGTCAATATCCCTGATATGATAGTATATGCCCGTTACTAGGGGAATTACTAATTTTATTATTATTGATAGAGAAGGAATGGCTATCATTCAGCTCAAGAAATAACTGATGAACAAGAGCTTGAGTAGTGTAAACTTATGTGCAACACTTCGTACTAAACAAATTTATAACAAAACAAAATGATTTTAAGCATTCCCTTATCAGGCCTAACATGTAAAAAAGAAACATTTAATTCATGCACTACGACCAAAAGCGTAAAACGTAAGTATTTTTCCCAAATCAACATCTTAAACAACCACACGAAATTGTACCATGCTATCGAAATGTACATCAAAACTCATATTAAATTCAGTCTTGAATTCCGAAACTTAATATTTGTTGTTGTTATAGAGCATCTACATGCGTAAGTATTAGCACTCTACTGAATTTAGTTAATTGTGCTGAATGCATTAACAATAAATGGAACAAGATGTGTTTGTGAAACACTACATATGCCCCCAGATTCCGATTTTTACCCCTTTTTGACCCCTATGACCTTGACCTTTGACCTATTTTTTTGCAAATTAATGTTCCTCTTGACTAGACCTATACACTTGCCAAGTATCAAAAGTCTACCTTATATAGTTCAAAAGTTATAGCCAAGGTTAAAGTTTCGGACGCACAGACAAACAGACAGACAGACAGACAGAGTGGACAAAAACAATATGCCCCCCGATCCTCGATCTGGGGGCATAAAAAATATGGAGTAATCCTTATGCTGACTCTACCGGTGCACCTGATCTCACCCATGGTTTTATATTGGGTCCGTGTTGTTCATCTCTGTGTGTGAGTGTCTTCATTTTTCTTTTCTGTGCTGTACCCATGTTGTGTCTTTGTTTTTTTTTCTGCCTTTTTTGTTTCTGGTGTTGCCATTGTCCTTGGATTGTTCGCTTTTAGATTGACGGTTCGGTTCTCACTTACTTTCATGAAATATATTGCTAAACTGAGCAATGGAACACCCGTCATAGCGACCAGCTAAAGTCGGATATTATTCTCCGTGTAAAACTGATCCTATTGTGAAGCCAATACACAATGATCAGAATGACGCTGATAAGTATACTGAAGAGTCAAATTTTGCTGTTCAGGGTGTGTTGATTATTGTTCTCAATCATGGGCTATTCAGTAATGACCTTTGTTCATAACTAATAGCAAGTTCAAGACGTCCTTTAGCACCGGTTTGAGTCGAATTCATTACTAAATGTCGTACAACGCTACATCCAATTTTCTGCTTACTCATGAATATCATGTTAAATATCTGTTCGGTAGCACAATTCGTGAAATGCATAACGAAATTATCAAACGTCTTCAAATGGAAAACCGAAACCTGACGAAAGATCGAGCTGTGTGAATGTCAGACAGTCTTTTGCAGTATAACAGAATATGATGTAAAGGACTGGCCAAAAACAATGTCTAAAATAGCGAATTCCACACATTTGCCTTTGTTTTAATTTAACATTCCATAGGAGAGACTACACATAAATGGACATGTCTGCGTTTCAGGAATTAAAAAATATTGTTTTCCTCAAACTACAGGCTTATCGTAATAACCCCATTAATAGCGTATTCATTTTTGAAAAATTTATTCCTATTGCTCTTTTGATAGTTTTTGCTATTAATTGACTTTTTCGATTTTGAAAAGTAAAATTGGAACATGGCTTTATGGTAGACATAGGAAGATTTCTTCCATAGTGATTTGTATATTGTTGCTGCTTGTTTGGCATATCACAATATTTCAATTGCAATATTACCTGGAAATGGAGCGGTATAAAAACAACGATATCTGTCGTATCTGAGTGGTTTTATTTCAAACGAAGGGTCTGTTTTCACTCCTTTGACAATGACCTTAGGAATTCCTGAAAAAAAACGGAACAAATGTTATATTCAAGCACAATTTGCAGAAACGTTTCCCATCGCGTCAGTGGTTTTCAAACAACAAATACCATATTGTATTCAACAAAATTCAATTTAACCATATATCTTTTGAAGAATGTGAGTAGGATGTCTTTGTTAGAAAGACTAATACATCGACGAACGAATACCGAAGAAACAATGAAGAAAGATGGAATTCCAAAAACAAAAATTAAAAATCTCGGCAAATCATACAAACACGAATTAAGACAGCATGACAAGGACAAAACAAAGAAATAAAAATGAACAAGAACTCTACAAAACTAAAGCACTTGCAGTGTGAACCCCTACAAAAACTGATGTATCATAAGGTGCTCCGAAAGGGTAAGCATGATCTGCCCCACGCATGGCACCCGTCACACAGCCAGCTAAAATTATGGTGATCAAAGATCTGTTTGATTACTGATTGGTTAATGTCATTTTCTAACCTTTAGACAAACAAATTAAAATACAAGGTACGTGTTACTTTTCTAACCCTCAAACAGAGCCAAGGTGAAAGCTTGAATAGCTTCGCTGTCTAAATTTTGTATTCGAACAATAACACAGACAAATCGGTATCACAAACATTACCAACGAATTCAAATATAAAAGATGTCAGTGAGGTATACAAGTCAACACTAAAAACTAAGGCACTGACACTATGAACTCCCACTAAAAACCAGGAGTATCATCATTGTTCTGCAAGGGTAAGCATGATCCGGTTTTGTCATGGTCGGTGTTTCTTAGTCCGGTAATCAACTCCGCGGATCTACCAAAAGATATATATTCTCATCTGTGAAATAGAAACATTGCAACGGTCTGTCAAATCATGGTTGTCTGATTTGACAAACCGCTACAATGTTTCTAAGTAAAACTTTTGTACTGACAATTGCAACAGTGACTGAGCATACCCTTGATGTATAAGTTTTTGAAACAGGAATTTCGCTCTGTTGACAAAAACGCTGCACAACTGACAGGCACGGCAATAGCGAATGAGTTGTGAAATGAAGACCCCATATGCCGGAGATTTGGCAATATTACTGCTCAAAAACGGGAACTTCTTTATTGGAAAGTCGAAATCATCACACTTGCCGTTAAGTTTTGATTTCAAGTGTCCAGAGCTGTCAATGTAGAGGTAAAGATCCAGGTAATGGTATGATGGTGATGATGGTGTATCAGTAATCTCTGTAATGTCGAGTTCACTTTGGTATATAAGATGACGGTTATCTAAATGACAATATTTGAATATTATAAAGTTTTTTTTATCAAATTACACAAACAATTTTACCTTGATTTTGCTTATGCCAGTCGAATATTTATTACAGACAGCGTCAACTGATGATCAAAGGCTGGTTTTACCTTTTATAAACTTGGTGCAGGAAATAAACTGTTGAATCTATGGCACACTTATTTTTTAATTTACTTTAATGCAGCTGTATGCGATTTCTACATTACTTGATTCATTATTGTGTAGAACAACTATACATGGTTTGGTTTGTTGTTATACTTGAAAATATGGAACAAGTTTATAGAATTGACAACATCAAACCATAATTTGAATAAAAAAGTCAGTCAACACTTCCCAAAACCAAACACTTATCAGTTTGCAAATCTCAATAATAGATACATAACAGTGTTAATATATATTACCTGGGCCAGCTTTCTTCCCGTTAATAAGAAATTCTGCTGGAACTGTAGCTCTGGCTTCTCGCAAACCATTTCCTGACAATATTACTTTGGTATGATCTACTGGTAATTCAGGTCCAGGGCAATAGGCAAGTATTGGGGATGAATCTAATGGAATGTCAGACCAATATAAGTGTATGTAATGATCACCTGTAAGCATAGAGTACATATAAAACCATGAATAAATACATCGACAAACATATACCGAGCAAAATGGTAGAGGAGAAAAACTATTAAAAAAAAGAACAAGAACACCAACAATAAAAGCACGAGACGTTTGAACAAGTGCAAACGACTGGATATATAAACGTGAGCAGAAGGGTATGCATGATATGCTGAAGGTGTGGTTACGAACATACAGCCAGCTTAAATAAGATGTTGAAAAATCTGTTTATATCTAATGTATTGAAAACATTGAAATATAAGAGAAAATAACTCATAAATAAACAAATACCGACGTTAATTGATGCTGGAGATATAAGGTGAATTTACATGATTTCATTAAGTCGTAAATATGAACAATACAAGCTGTCATGTTAATTACATCTCTGATCCACTGAATTTTCCATAGCTTTGAGCAAAAACATATTATGCTTTTACCAGTACTTTGTAGTGTAATGTTTCAGCTACAGAATTCTTAGTAATTTCTTTTCCCGTCCTTTCTTCAAAAGGTTTTACTTTTTGCATTATAGGCCATCATTCTTTTTGATGTTTGATGAAATCTAGTTTCTCCAATTTCCGACGAAATCATTGATTTTTTTTCACATCACAAAAGTAACTTATATCCAACAGTACATGTTCTTCATACCTTCTACATTTTATTTTTATTATTATGTTACCTTCTTCCTTTGCTGTGAAAGCAACCTCAATCTGGTCTGATTCTGGCTTTCTAATGTCAACTTTCAATTTACCACTCGGTGACAAAACTTCCGCATGAAGTGATCCTAGATAAAATTGGCAAATCCTTTTATTTTGGACATTATCAATAGGGTATATAACTGTGATATAAATTACTTTAAATCCCTATTAAATGAAATTCTACTTAATGAGATATCTTTGGACTCATTTCATTTCATTTCTTTTTATTTCATATTAAGTTTTCTTCTAGTAAAAAGTGTCAAAACTGAGGACTACTAATGAGTATACTTTTATATCAAATATTTCATTTACAATACTTTATACCTGAGTTTCGGAGCAAGCACGCTGCAGGAAATTAAAGAACTAAATATCAGTTTTTTCATAATGTGGATGGGAAGATTGATATTTGTTGTAAACTTAAGGCTATGAAATTATGTGCAGGACATTCATTGATTACAAGACGAAAAAGTTTTATTTTGCTTAGTTTCCTGCTTGTCATATTGGGTTGTGAAAAGCATACAAATTGGAGATTCTTCTCCAATATCTCTTACAACAATTACTGCTCCTGGACATGTGATGATATGATTAAGGCACTGAATCTCTTGCTAGACAACATTTATGTTCGTTTCGGCACCATTGTTTATCAATAGGTCATTG
>MJUU01044730.1:173430-197719 GCA_002080025.1 Modiolus philippinarum
TGTTCTTCATCTTGAAGTCACCATGAGGCCTTCAACAATGAGCTTTGCTCATACCTCATAGTAAGTCAAAATCCAGCTAGGGGCAGAGTTGAATGATTCATAATGAATATCACATTTTTTTTTATTTCCAGATTAAGGCTGCTCGTTCCCGGTTAAATGAAATTACACCTTGGTAAAAAAAAATGAAAATATTTTATCACCAGTTAAGAAATAAAGTATTATTATAAACATTAAAAGGTAGTATTATTTACACTGTAAGAACCAAAGCTTATAAGAGTGAAGGGAAACTACTAAATATGTGACGTCTGACGCATAAATTTTTATTTTGGAGGATTAATTCTACTTCAGAAATATCGTGTGTGTGAATTTGCACTGTCATACCTGTAATTTCACGATCATTCCACATGACTTTTATTCTATAAATACCAGCTCTTTCTGGTAGGTATGAAAACTCAACTGTTGTTGAACTGATCTCCCGCCATGTTGTGTCAATTACTTTACCATTTCCTGGTTTGAAAATAAGATAAAATTTACATCAAAGTGGTTAGCAAATTTAAGTTAGCCTGTATACATTGATACTTTTTCTTTTTTATTTCAATTTAAAATCCTCTAAAGTATTAACAGATTTTTCCACTTTGTATAGCTATAATACTTCCTTCTGTAGTAGAATTTTCAAAACTTAAAGATAATGATTGAAAGAAATGCAGAATAAAAATTGAGTCTCAAACAAAATAAGTAAGAACTGGAATGTAATACCACCAGATAAATCGACTAGATAAAAGATACTCGAATTGATAAGGAGACATAAACGCTGTTCGGGTATTACAGGCGCAATATGAGCTCACATGAACAATTTTACATGTCATCAATTCAGCACAGATGTGGTTGTAGCAGTGTCTTTATTGATTAGTCCATACAAACCTTTAAGCATAATACGCAAGTCATATCTCCAGAATACCCATTCATACGTTAGTTACAAGGTGTGATCATCACGTCAGACACTTTTTTGACGATGATAAAAACAACAAAGGCGTTAGTGTTTTCGGATCTTCATTTAGCTGATCTCATATTGTGATTTAATAACAAAAATTATCTGATCATTGGCGAAGTATTGTTTTTTATCATGTTATATCATTAATTTAATATTTTCGCAAGCTATTCTATTGGCCAGTACAAAATCACATGACCTCCTATATTAGGTGAGGTTGCCCAAAAACGGCATATCAAAAACGGCTGATTGCATGGGTAATATTGCACGGTTACTAAAAATAGCTAAGAATGTAATTCGTGTTCCTGCATAGAAATGGCATATCAAAATCGGCTGAATGCATGGGTGATATTGCACGGTTACTAAAAATAGATCAAAACGTATTCCTCTTGTTTCTATCACCTAAAAGGGTCATTTAGAGTTTCAATTGTTGTATTATAACCAGTAAAAATGCAAAACTTGCAAGGAGAAACTGATTATGGCATTTTTAAGAGAAATGTAAATTTTCCTTTCATTTACATTTATGACCGCCATGTCGATCAGAAATATATTTAACTAGAAATTCTTTGTTTGCTTCATCTTCTTCTTTGTATCTACTTCAGATGAGCAGGCCAAAATAAATGTGCATAAATCACAACTTTTGAAATGTAGGAAATGTATGAGATCATATTTAATTAACAAATTGCAAAATTAGGATAGTCAAACTGGAATATGCGCTCATTTCTAAAGTAATGGTAAAAGTGTTTTAATTGATATGCCCCAATTCAAAAAGCATATTCGATTATCCCGATTATTGTCCTTCCTCCATAACAATTATGTCATCGTACCAGCCGACAAGGCCGAAAACAACATTACATTTATCTGCAAAAGACTACATTGACTGCTTAATGAAGGAGATGGGCATTGACAATTCATTTGGCAACCCCACATACAAACTCTCCATCCTACCAAGGAAGGACATACTGAACATTGTCTTCCTTTGGTATCAGTTTGAGTGAAGAGAACAACAACCTGCCTTGTATCTACTGGGTACCTAAATTACATAAATGCCCTTACAAACAGAGATACATTGCTGGGTCTGCCAAATGCACGACAAAACCCCTTTCTAAGCTCCTCACTTCATTACTTGCTGCATTCAAAGATAGCCTCAAGATATATAGTGATAAAGTATACTCAACAAGTGGAGTGCATCAGATGCGGATTCTCAAAAACTCAAAAGACTTTGTTTCCTTATTCGCATGAAGCCAGGTTCATACAAGGGCTAGTTCAGAAAAAAGACAATAAGCTAGCCAAATCCTTTAATTTCAGTTTCCGTTACATAGATGATGTTCTTTCATTGAACAATCCTCAATTTAAGGATAACTTTCATCTTATATACCCAAATAAACTCGAATTTAAAGAGACTACTGATACACCATCATCAGCATTATACCTGGACCTATACCTCTACATTGACAACTCTGGACGTCTGAAAATAAAACTTTACAACAAGCGTAATGATTTTGACTTTCCAATACTGAACTTCCCGTTTCTCCGGCATATGGCGTGTACATTTCACAACTCATTCACTATTGCCGTGCCTGTAGTTTGTACAGCGATTTTGTCAACAGAGCGAAATTACTGTCTCAAAAACTTATACATCAAGGGTATGTTCATTCACTGTTGCAATTGTCACTACAGACCATAATTGTATAATACTCATACAATAGTCTATATATTTATGACATGACTAAAAAAATGACAGTAGTATTGCCTGAATCAACTACTTAAAATTCTAGAAAATTCTATCTGACAGATTTTTAGACCTCCGTACCACCTTAAGAGTGTGTGTATGTCATTCTTTTCAAGAAGTACAAGGATTAACAATTGTTTGACAAAAGGAGCTTTTCAAGCACAGAGACATTACTAAACAATTGCAATCAGGCATGGTCGTTTGATAATGTATTTCGCATGTTATTCCCCGCTAGGCATTTTAAAGTATATTAATAATACCACATGGAAACATTTAGGACAATAAAAGATATCATTTCACATTGATATGAAATGAAAAAGCTATACTTACTATCAACTGCTACAGTTATATTGCCACCAATATCTCCAGAATTGACCTGAAATCTACATTCCTTCCCACGAAGTCCTCTTACTATTCCTTCACCAAGTACTGTTATTTGTCCAGGGTCAACAATGTCTATGCTTTTTGGTGAACCTACAATGAAATTGTGTACTTTTTTACATGAACTGAGACATAATTATATTTTTATATTGTAAAATCGATACATTCTGCGACCGGTCTTCAAAATTAATTCCACAAAGACTGTTAAGGAGGCTCACTTCTGATATTGTTTATATCAAGATTCTTTTGAAACCTATTTAAATTGATTAAGCATTGTAGGCTTAATGAAATTGTAAAAAGGAATATATATGTCTGTGTGCTTTTACGGAGATACAAGACATAAAACATTTTGGTGGGAAATGGATTTCTCTGGATTTTCCTTTAGTTTATCATCAAGACTATTTTTTTTGTCTAAAAGCTAAGAGTTATATCAAGAATTTTATCAAAACTTGTCAGGTGTCTTAATTTGACCTATAGAATACATTTATGAAATAAAAAGTGGGGGTCCGTGTGCAAAATTTCTTAAGCCATTGAACTGGACAAAACCATAGGAGTTCCAAAATCTGACACAAATTCAAAAAGGTGATGAGTGAGCCACCTTAAGTGAAAAACCTTGAATACAGTACTTACCTGCAATTTCTTGTCCATTGAATTTAATATAAACAAAATAAAATCCAGATTCAAACGGTTTGAACACAACATGAAACAACTCCTCCTCGTCGTCATCTTTAATAACTTCACATGCGACTTCCTTTCCTACATGACGAACATCTGCAGTAACGGTTCCTTCTCCAGCCTCTGAACAGTTCACTTGAAAAAAATAAATATGTATGATAAAATGCGGTATTATTCATATGCAATCATTTCATTTGACTTTATGACGAAACTAGTTATATGGCTTTCATTTGAGTTTTCTTTGACAAGGATTGACTAGTGTTGCACAAATGACCAACAGACAATCAAACAAGAAAAATTTTGTCTATATTTCTAAGGGACCGACCATTTAACTTGAAGGGGGGCTATAGTTTTTTCTAAAAATATTTTGGATCTGATTTTATGTGAAAAAAATATTTTGCCTGCCAAAATGATGAAAAAAAAATATTCTGAATGAGGCATTCTGCCCAAAAAAATAATCTTAATTTTGAAAAAAAAATATTTTGTTGATACGTGTGCAAAAAATAAATAATTTGTTTAAATTTTCTGTCCAGAAAAAAAACATACCCCCCCTTCAGGTTAAATGGTCGGTCCCTAATTAGGTATTTGATTAGTGGATGAAAATATTTTACATGTGCATTTTGTCTTCAAGATTGTCTACCTTGAAAACTTGACATTTCCCCTGCAACGCCTCTTGATGGTCCAGACATCCATGCTTTTTGAGGATCATGCGCAGTAAATATCACTGGACTATTGCTGATTTCCTCGCCGTCTAGGTAACCATGAATTTTCCATTCACCTAAACAAATCAACAAGGTGTGATTAACAGTGCTGCAAGACGGCTTCAACGGACGTGAGGTTCCTTTTAAAGTTGGGTATAAGAAAGTGTTAACACATCGATGTTCAAAGTTCATAAATTCATAGTAGTATAAATTTCCCGGAAAACGCCTATAATTCCATGAACCCTGAAACCTGGTAAGAATGAGGCCGTTTGTGTTTACAGTGCCTCTTGTTTTTCATGCATCTGTTTTGGTGGCAAGAAACATGTAGGTTAGAAAGAGAAGACTGAATGTGTGAAATGTAATATTTCTTAAAAGCGGTCATACTGTTTCATGAAATCTACACAGCGTTTCTACTATGTACTTGAAGAGTCGATTTCAATCGTTCTTCTTCGTATCAATCAAACAGTAGTGTTATGGTCTCAGGTAAGTAATATGCTTGTGAATTTTATTCCATTGGGGTACATATATACAGCATAAAGGGATAGGGGAGTTAATTACTCAATTATACGACTAAGATATAGTAGAGCAAGATTTGCTTCCATAAACACATCAACATTATAATTTACTCACATGGCAACGACATTTGAAATAATTATTTATATTGCATTCACTTTATAAACATTTAATGCGATATTGCGTAAATAAACATAGAATACTGTACATTCTTGGTAATCAGAGTCTTATAAATACACTTGCCGACAGATCTTGGTTGAAATATTGTTTGGTGAAGTCCATCTTCTTCTTGACATTCTATATCTTTAATGTCCCCTGACGGACTGTGTATCTCTATTGTTAATAGTCCAGTAATCTTGTCAGACGATTCAACCTATAATAGGGTAAAATACTAATGTACAAATAAATATGGATGTTGAGCATAAACTATTCTTAATGTATCAGCTAAACATAATATTTGGAGAATAGAAATAGCTGATTAATGAAATGACATCGGTTGAAGAAACTGGCATCCCGCAAATTGTATGAAGTAGAATTCTTTTACTGTTCAAATACCGTAACAAATCCCTTAATATGTTTGTTATTGAACTGGGACAAATTAATATAGGGTTTGTAAGTCTCGTCATGTGACTCACGAGAATTCACGATAAACAGGCAATTCGAAAACGATTCCCGCTAAAACATGACGTCTGAGGATTATGACGTTCAAATTTTTGTTTAAAACGTCATATATCTTTGTTTAAAATCTAACTTCCGGGTACAGTTTTTTGATCCCGGAAGTTGCAAAATTGGACGAGACTTACAGACCCTATTGCATAACAAATCTTCTTTATAGATATTCTAGTTTCATTGTACATGAATCCAATATAATGCTCAGATTTTATACATAACCATGGAATGGCACATATTATCAAACCTTTAGGTTTGTGGTTTTATGTTTATTTTCATAAACTCTTTTCTTTCACTTGAAAACATTTTTATCTGTTGAAATGTACCTGTAATATATTCTGTGCCCCCACACGACATGTATTGTCCACTGGCGTAACAAACCGGACAGCAGACATGTCTTGTTTTACATGAAAGACTAATGGACATCCCACTAACTCCTTCTTGTTGTACGATACAGTCACCTTAAAAACAGAAAGTCAATCACTGATGACATGTTTGCCAGACTAGAAAAGTATTTATGTTCAGAATATTCGTCTTAAAAATGTATCACCTCACGAATTCAAACTTAGAAAATATAGACTGAGTTACATATTAGTAAGCACTAAATGATCGCTTGTCCATATTCGAGTGTGCTTATTTTGAATTAAATGCTTAATTTCTTAAAGGAGAGAAAAATTAGAATGAATAATACTACCTGATATTTTCCAGCTTCATTTGGTACAAATTTACATTCAGCATATTTCTCTTTCCATGTGATGTCAATACTAGGTTCTGATGGTCCATTTATATCTACTTTTAATAGGTCACGATTCAAATTCTTTTCGTTGTAAGGTAAGGTTATCAGAGCCTGAAAATGTACTCATTAAATTTTCTATATGCTTACATTTGTTCATAGAAATCATGATTTTTAAGTTGTCTAATTCACTCACTAGAACGACACTTGCAAACACAAGGCGAATAGTAGAACTGGTCAATTTATTATTTGTTGGAAAGGCTTGCAGTATACAGACTAAACAATGATCAACAAGAACAGTCTCCAACAAATTTCAGGAATTAAAATAGCTTGCCACCTGATGCAAATATAGTTTCATCTGCAAATCATGAAATTCATGTTCACATGTCATGTTAAGTAACTCTTCATATGCAAAATCAACATCAGCTACTATATAACAACGGCAGTAGAATACCGAAGGAACAAAGCACAAGATTACATAAATCAAAGTCCAGAGACAAGGAAAAATCAAGAACACCAGAAGACGGAAAACCAAAGACACTACATGCCCACAAAACACACAACAACTACATATAAAATACAAAAAAAAACTAAAGCACTAACAGTGTGAACTCTCAAAAACAGAGTGACATCAGGTGCTCCGGAAGGGTAAGCATGCCCTGTATACAGCACCCGTCACACGGTCAGTGAGGCAAATGTTTTGAAAGATCTGTTAGGTTACCGTTTGGTTACTGTCATTTTCCAACCCTGAGACAATGCCAATTGAGAACCATGGTACGTGTAACTTCTCTAAGCCTCAAACAGTACCAAGGTTGAAAAGCTTTTGTAATCACTTAAGTATTCAAACATGGACAAGGACAAATCGGTACCACAAACATTACTGAAGAAGACAAAACTAAAATCTAACAAGACAACACAAAAAACTAAAGCACTGACAGTGTGAACTCCCATAAAAACTGAAAGCGACATCAGGTGGTCCGGAAGGGTAAGCATGTCCTGCTCTGTATACAGCACCCGTCACACTGTCAGTGGGTCAATCCAGGGTAAAGTCAAAACCNGCAATGTCAAATCCGGGAAGACGTGAATCTAGCTGAAAATGTCAGTTTTCATTTGTGACACTGACATTTCATATCTATCTATGATGTCGTGGTGACAGCCATAGAATTTCTGAAGGGACGAAAGTAACAAGGGCTGAACATATCCCTGACTCAGCAGTTTTTGTGACAGTGCTTTTGCTCCCCCCACAAAGTCACCGCACAAACTGCAGGCCCGAAAGTAACGAATTAATTGTGAAATATACACTCCAGATGCTGGTGAGGTAGGTATATTGCTGAGGTATATATAAAAGTTGTTGTAATCTAGTTTCTGCAGATGGTCATTTCAGAAACTAAATTCACAATAACTTCGGTATTTTTTTATTTTTCTTACACTGGGTCGATGCAACTGCTGGTGGACTGTTAGTCCCCAAGGGTATTCACCAACCCAGTAGCCAGTACTTCTGTACTGGCCCGAAAACCGATTTTCCTAGAAAACGTGCAATATCTAAATTTAAGAAAATTAGTGATTTTATGTTTATGTTTAAAATGTTAATATCGTTAAAAGTAGGTAACAAACTTGTTGCAATAAAAAATGTATTGCATAAATATGGAATGGACTATAATTTTTGATTATTCAACCAATTTTTTATCATTTTTTTTTCTAACATTGCAAACTTACTCGGTACCTGCTTAACTGAATCAGCTGTAAAACTTAAGGAGTATCTCCCTCTTGCATAGCACTTTTCTTAGCTGATTTTGGTTTTCTTTTTAGATCACATTGGTAATTTGTTCTCTATCAGCTTTGACATATATTTTGGGACATGGATTTCAAACTGATTTGATTCGATCTGCACTGAAGAGACATAAGCTGTCGAAAATAACATATGCAGAAACTAAATTAACAGTAACCTCGGTATTTTAATATTCAACAACTAGTGTCTCTTCAACGCAGTTGAAATCAAACTATTTGAAAAAAATAAGCAGAAAAGATGTGTATTTATAAAAGCTGGTTGGGAGCTAATAACCAATACAATCTAAATGGGAAGCAAAACTTATAAAAATGGAAATACAAAAGTTTACGTACGGTGTAGGATACAAACCTGTACACCAGTTCTTATATTTGAAAGATCTGCTTTGATTCCTAACTTTTCATTATCCTTCTTTTTAGGAACAAGATGTTGAAACCTAGCAAGATAAGTCATCAAGCTTAAATGGTCAACTTTAGGGTCAGCTATCTCCTCTGCTGTCAGGATTGGTTCCACGCCAATTTCTTTTCCACCATTAATTGCTACAGAGGGACACATACATTATTGTACTAAGAACATAGTTCCGTTTACAAATGAAACAAATTCAGTAAATATGAGATTCCTTCACTATTTTATTTCATTGAGTTTCACTTTTTCTTTGATTCATTCTAAAAACATATCACCTTTTTACTATCTAATGTAAAAACGTAGTTTAAAGGAGAACACATTATTATAATGAAGATCAATGAAGTATTGTAAAACAAAATTGTCTTTAACCACAATATCTAACTTAGAAAATATTCTAGAAACCAACCTCTTTCACAATTTCCAATATGGTCGTTTCTATCTATATTAGGCCATCCTTCTATATGTCCACCCAGAGATTCAACAATTGCAGAAAGATGGTATCCATCATTCCAGTCGGTCTGAGAAAGACAATAAATAATATATGCATAATATGTATTGCATAGTATGGTAGATGTATTTTCATATGTAAATAAAACAGACAACCTCTGCTATGTAGTGTTGTGCATGTTAAAATAACATGATTCTGTTCATCATATTTTTATATGATTTAAACGGTCAAGAAAGCGGAAAAGTTTCATTTCAACGAAATGTAAATTAACACCTGAACTACATTGTACTTATGACAGACAAGAAACATTGTTGATAATTGATTGACGGCTTACTAGCAAAGTCAATGCATGAAAAACCGAATGCTTGACAACAATACCTTTCGATGAATTCACATTTAATTGGATAGTATTTGGCTCCAGTGTAAAATTAAACCTCTTTGAATTGAAACTTGTGCAACTCGCTTGACAGTTGCCGTCCTATACAATATTGTTGGATTTAAATTACGTATTTTCAAATTTAGACTTGGATAGGTTTAGATGTAATTTTGTATGGTTCTTAATATTTTGCGTATATAAATGCCTTGAATTAATGAGATTAGCAATGATGGAGAAATATCACCAGAAAACCACACTCGTATATCGACTGAATGGATTATATTTTTTATTGAACAACGGCAGAAGAATACCGAAGGAACAAAGGAGCGATTTCTACAAAAATCAAAGTCCAAAGACATGACCAAAACGAGAACACAGAAACCGAGTGCGACAGAAAGGTGATCCGGATGGGTAAGCATGTCCTGCTCTATTACAAAACTCGTCAAATTGTCTGGGAAAAAGTCAAAATCGATATAGTCAAATCCGAGAAGACATGAATCTAGCTGATTATTATTATGTGATATTGAAAGCAGCATTGCCTTCATTTTTATTTTATACTAGGAATGGAAAATATACAATACATGACTAGACTGGGACAAGAAGTTAATAAACATTCAGTACCATACTTTTTTTGTACTGATTGCTTGCGAAGAAATACTCCAGATAAAAATATAAACAGCAAACAGAAAAATATTATACCTGTCAAGAGAAGTTTATACAATATGGAAAAACATAAACCTAGTTAAATGTCAAGTTCTACAGAGGAGGCCACAAAAATGACAAACCATATCAACTGTCTATTTTTTAAGTCATTTAAACAAAATATTTCATGTTTCTAAGACCACTGGAAATTTCACCAAGTATATTTGAAATCTTAAAGGTTAATTAAGCATTTTCTTATGATGTGTCCAATATCTTGACCCTAGGCAGGCTTAACAATACTTTATAAACAATATTACTCAATTTGAAAAATACACTTGGGAAGTGTAATTCGAAACTTTGCGCGTTCCAATATTCTTAAATATAAAATTCGAAAAGTTTCTGCTAGCGAAACTAAATTTACCGTCAAATTAGATATTGATGTCGTCTTTAACTGTTTGCAGACCCAATTCAAAGTTGAGTAGTACCCCGGAGAGCTTGGTTTCACAAAGTAAGATAAGTATGTCATTGCTGATAGTTCATCTAAAGCAGGGTTAGCAAAGTCTTCAGGGGAAATAACTCTTGGAATATTTAGGTGATCTTTAGCTAGTACCATTGCGCTACGGCAATTTTCTATTCTACAAAAGATTAATAGAATAAAAAGAAAGTTAATGACTGTTCAATTTTTTCGGTTTTCCAAATTGTGTAACTCAAAAGATCTGTCCTACACTGATTTTGGTCTTATGCTATGATCCTAATAGTTATTTGTTCTTTATCAGCTTAGATATACTAGTACATAATGTTACACGCATTTTGGTTTTCCGAATGTGTTGATTTTAACCTGCACTGAATAGACATTAAATCAATTAAAAAATCTGCCTAACCATTTTTTATCAGTTTTTGCACGCGTAGTTTCTGCACAAAATAAAACACACTGTCATCAAATTCCACTAGGTCGATGTCAGTGTTGGTGAACTGTTATCTCCAGAGCGTGTTCACCAACTTAGCATACCATTGGTTTTGTGCTGGCCCAAAACCCAATTTTGAAATATTATTTTTTTAAATTCTTTATTTAATTACAAAGCTCTTTCCACAGTTGATTTAAGCTTCCCGTTTCTAAAGATCCTATTAGTTATTTGTTCTCTATTATCTGATATACAGAAACATTAGTTGACAATTACAGAAATAAAATTTACATTAACTTCGTGTTTTAATTATTTTTTAAAGTGTCCCAGTATAAATTCATGAGCAGATTTTAGTTCCATGCAAAGTTGTCGAAAGGATCACATGGCGATAGATGTCATATTAAAATTTTGATTTCTATAATGATTCACTATATATTTCTAATATTGGAACAGTTATTTCTGTTGCTCCTCTATTCAAACACAGAAACGGGATGAGAACATGAAACAACATTGCAGTGGTATTTTTTAGTTTAAACCGAACAACGTAACACTGACTTACTTTTCTTGTCTGTTAAGTTGGCGCCATTGTGGTGATGTTCCGGGTTTTAAATTGTCGATTAAAGCACTGAAATTAATATAGACAGTTGGGTGGTCATCAAGGATATCATAGTGCAAAAAATGTTGTTTCTAGAAAAAAACGACCGACATTGATTATATCACAATGATATTACAGTTGTCAAAGAAAACATGTCTATGATGTGGCATTTTTAGAAAAAAGGAAACATCGTAAATAGAAAAACAGTATACCATAGAAATTCTATTGTGTGTATATCGTTTTATATTCTCAAATTGTACATAATGGGTTGACTCAAGTCAAATTTATAAAATAATCCCAAGTTTTGGTGGTTTCCAATAAAACATGTTTTCTTTGTTATTGTCCGAACTTTCAAAAAATATATATACATAGTTATCGGTTTATATATTTATATACGATCAACTCGTAGATCAACACATGACATGTTTTTTTTTATATAAAACTAATTTCAAAATAAATTTTATGCAGTCTGATCAGGGATGAAGGTGATCCAAAATCAAATCCCATGAATCTGTATATCTCAACCAAACAGTTTGAATCAAGTTTGATGGTTTCTATACTCTTTACTAAAGCAAAGTGCATTTTCTGTCAATTTTCTCCAAAATCTCTTCGATTTCAAATCATTAAGCAGTCTTTCAGTCTTAATAATTTCAATGAATATCTGCAAAACTAATTTTTTGCCTAAAATTGTGAAATAATTCAGAGTTTGAATATTTAATGTATTTTTAATCTCAATCCTCAAGACAACCTACTGTAGCGCTACACCATCGTTCCAATCTGTTGTGAAATTGTTGACAGGTAATTCCGGTATAGATACACGGAACCAATTCAACATTAACTGTTTGGGCGGAGACTTGGTCTTTCTGGTAGATATCTGGTATCTCATTACAAGATGCCATGTTAATCCCAAGATTAATTTCAAATTACCATTAACTATGTCTTCGTTACCTAAAAAAGCCAAAAATATATATTTATGTGTATGTGTATGTTATTACAAAACTCTCTCTTTCTCGAAGTTATCACGGCATGAGATTGGTGCTATAAATGAGACATTTTGTGTGCATTTTATCTGCGCTGATGAGACATAAGTTGTCGAAATGCGCATATGCAGATCTAAATTTACAGTAACATCGGTATTTTGTTATTTGTGTGCACAAGGAAAACACCTAACAGTAAAATGCGTCTATCATTTCTGCTGAGTTGCTAGGGTCTGGCATATAGTGCGCTCCCAGTTATGCAAAAATGCAAATAACAATAGGGTTTAAGCATTGTCATATAACATGTTTATATTAATTGCATTCATTATGGTGGAATCCATATCCCATTATAATATGAAATCTTTTACAAAAAAAGAATATTCAATTCGATTGAACAATACCCGCTGTGGTCTAAAGTCTGAAGGTTTTCATCGTATATTTGTTGTGTCAATAAGATGACAGGTACTTAACCTATTAATCAACATTTTGTTTCAAAAGGAGGCAAATGATATTTTCTGAAAACGCAAGTACAAGTCCAAACCACAATATACAAGTCAAAACGCTATGTACAAGTCAAACGAAATACTTTCAGGATATATTTTATTTTTCTGTTGCACTGTTTGCTTGACAACTATGAAATACAGTGAAGTCAGACACAATATTTTCATCATTTAACAGAAATCAAGACTGTATATGACTATATTTATATTCACAACTCTAATTATTAGTACGTTATTTTTTATGCATTCCAAAGTTTTATATGCATATATCGGCAATCGAATAACGACGCAAAAATGAATAATGAATGCATAGTGAATGCATAATGTCCGTATATTTAGTTCTTTCAGTTTTATTTTCACAATTGACTCAGTCCTGTTGCTAACTGAATTTTGCTGTTGTCACAATTGTTTTGTTTTTTTTTATTATCATTATTATTTATCACATTGGCTAGGGGAAGGTTTTGGCCCAATAAAACTAGTTTAACCCCGCCACAGTGGGTTTGCGCCTGTCCTAAGTCAGGAAGTTTATTAAGCCTTTGTGTGTCTTGTCTGTTTTCTACTTAGTTTACTTTATGTCTATAGGAGTCTAGGATGATGTTTATTTCTCTTTATTTACGGGGCCAACTCCGACCTGCCGTTGGGTGTGGGGTTTTCTCACCGTTCATTGAAGTTCTTATGGTGGCTTTGAGTTGTTATTACTCCCCTTTGGGTCGTTGTCTCTTTGACACATTCCCCGTTTCCCTTCTTTTTTTCTATAATTCAAAACTAAACTGGGAGTTATCTTATTTATTTATTTATTGTTTTACACTGTATAAAATCAACAAAGACCCATAAATGTATATACCAGTGGACCATTATTTTCAGACATGTTACTGTAAAACATGGAATTTCTGACACAATTACGTTAATAGTTCATCTGTGTCATGTACTCTTACCATTCTTGTAAAGTAAAGTAAAGCACAATTAATCAGGAATGTTGAAATAGTATGCTTCACGTTTTACAATGTTTTAATATCTTGCTTATTGAATGAAATAGTTAGGAAGAATAAAAATCAATCTTCAAATTATGCTAATGCTAATGTTTTGGGCTTTTGCTTATTGCACCAAGGCAGGGTCAAAATGTCTGTGTCTAGGATCTTGATGATTTTCATATGAAAAAGAAAGGAAATGGGGTAAATGTCAAGGAGACAACATCCCATATCCAGGTTAAAACGACAAAAAACAAAACATCTAGGGGTCACCATATGGTCTTCAACACAGTGAGGAACCTCACACCATATAGTAAGCCCTAAATGGCCCAGAAAAGGCAAAAGAGTGAAAAAAGCAATGGAAACAAACTACATCCAATAACCCAAATATCAAGAAACTAAAATTCTATAAGAAGACAAGGACAAGCCAATAACCAACATATTTCTGACTAGAGACAGGCGCAAAAATTGCGTTGGGGTTAAACTCGTTTTCTTGGATCCAAACCTTCCCCCTATGTGTGGTGAATGGCTAAAAATAAATACACAAAAAGACTCACAGTAAAAATCAAACTAGAAAAAAGTCCAACTTATCAAGACGAGTACCCTTACAATGAAGTACATAAAACATGAAGACAATACACACAGGTACTGTCCGGACAAATGCTCGCAGTTACTGACAGCTAGCTAAGGACATAATTTCCGTTGACTATGATATCAAGCCTTCTTACATATGAAATTTCAATTGAAATACTTCTAAATAGATTTGGTATAACAACATCATCAATTATGAAAGAAGAACATGATATTGTGCAATGCCAAATACTGCCAATATGAAAAATTGTTTAAATTTAGTTATGGTGTAAAGCATTTAGGAGATGATCAATATTTTTGCCAACAAAAACCAGAAGTAAAGATTTAACAACAATGCTGTATTTATATCCTTTATGAATAAGTTTGTTCAACGGATTAATAAGTTTGGAAGGACAATTTTTGAATTTATGCGCTTTGTAAATGATATTTCCATAGAAGTTTGGATGTGAAATGCCCTGATGTATAAGAGCCCTGCATGTAGAACCAAATCTTCTTAATAAGTCAATGTATCTATAATAAAATTTAGAGAATGTTTTTATCAATTTATGATATCTAAACCCTTGATGCAGAAGTTTTTCAGTAAGACAAAGATTTCGGTCGTTGAAGTCAGAAACATTACTACATACTCGTGCATATCGAACAAGTTGTGAAATGTAGACCCCGAGATGGGGGAATGAGAAATCATCCCTTTTATCATAAACCTTAGTGTTTAACTTTCCTTGATTTATTGATATATCAAGATCAAGAAAAGGAGTATAATCACTGCTGCTATTGGATTTATTAAAGTAAGTTCTGCAGGATAAATTTCATCTGTAAATTTAGAAAATTCAGGATTATTTAAAGCCAAAATATCGTTCAAATATCTATATGTATTGTTAAATTTATCCACTAAATGCTGTTTAGAAGGGTCTTTTTTAATTTTTGCCATGAATTTATGTTCTCTTTGGATGCGTTTGGCATAACATGGGACTTATAATCTCAAAGGAAATAAAAATCATCGGAGTAAGCAAATTTAGACAAGACAGCGACAAAAAGCAAACGTCGGCAAAAGTTGCCAAAAACATCACAGCGAGGTACTCGCGCAGTTGAAGTCAAAACATGCTGAGGGCAGCATGTTTTTATAAAGTTCAATAACAGCTAGAAAATCGCATCTTTTACAACTTTCATAAATCCACAAAACAATATAATAATCAACAACAATGCATAATATGGACGCATACTTTGCATTACTATGGGTGTCTAAACAAAAATTCAGTATTTGTTCTAATCTTATCTCCACTGAATACAAATATTTTCAGGTGGATAAAATGTAAACACAAAGGTAGCTTGGTTAAGTCAATTCAAATGTTCATTCACCATAGGGTGTATAAAATCCATAGTTATTAAAATGTATATATGTGAGCAGAAACTGTGAAAAGTATTAAACGGGCGCTTCATTTAATATGCTTAACATAGAGTATTTGTCAATGATTCATACAAGTCTTTTCTATTTTACCTTTTAAAGGACATTAACACAGAAGATATTTCTCAAACTGAAGTGCTGCCGCATAACTTTGTTACATATTTTTGCCTATCATCATTAATCGTTTAAAATTACATATTTTATCTTTTGAAAAGATTTAAGAGGTTTGTTAGCATAATGAAGCGGTCTGAAATGAGGATAAGTTGTCTGGTAATGTGTTTGATTATCGTTAAATTATGCTACATTGAAAGTCATTTCACTCATAAATTTCAGAAAACAAACAATAAAAACATACACATAGATAGAACAGGTAAAAACATTCCTACCAATATTTACTAGTTTAATGTTATCCTCCGTTATTGCTTTACATGCTATAGCCACATTCTGAATCATTTGAATCCGACCTGTCGGCTTTGGATACACCTTTCCAATCTTTTTAAGCTGGAGTGATTCTACCAGAGCCACTAAGTTAACCCCATCACACAAATCTGTCCCGATATCTTCTATCGAACGTTGGCTAATCCTCAGCTGTTCGTTCACCCAGTTTGTAAATGTATTTTTCTGAATTTCAATCCATTTTGTTTCTCTGTCGCTCGGAACATTTCCATTTGTATTACTCATTGTTTCATATCCACGATATTCACAGTTGCTGAATTTTTAAGAGGGCTATTGTCACATGTCTATTTTCATTTTATCACCCTGTAAAATGTTCAATAAGGGCATTAACTCATGATTGATCAAGAAGCCTGATAAAAGATAAAGCTTTTACATGTACGATATTTGAAAACATGTCAAACAACATAAAGGTAAATTTCCGATAAGGACACATTTTATTTTATTTGTTATGTCTGCTTTTTTCCTTGTATAAATCGTTAGTATTAAAGTGCGAACCTTACACAAATCTCAATGCACTTTGTGAAATATTTGTATATTGTCTGCCTTCGAAATTAATATTTATTTCCGGTCTTCGAAAGTCAAATATTTGGTTGTTGTTATCATTATTTAACATCAAAGATACCTTTCCTAGAATGGTATGAAGTTACTGGACATTTATTAACCTAGATACAGTTAGACGTGTCACTAGAATAATTGTACGACTTTTTAAAGATAAATTTTAAAACTGCAACACAGTAAGTTTTTTTTTTAATTCGTTTAGACGGTTTCTGTATATAAGGTTACTCACTGTGTCGAAGACAGTACGGTAACCCCTAGATGCTTTGTTTTTCGGGTCGTTTTAACCTGGAGATAAGATGTTGTCTCCTTGACATTTACCCCATTTCCTTTCTTTATCATATTTCAACTTCAGTATACGCATAACTATGGAGTCCGACGTGGCTAATTATGCGCTTCCATACAAACAGAATAGCATTAATGCAAAAAACAAAACTAACCATTAAATATCAGCTACAGATGCATTACCATTGTAAACTCTATACCACGTGCTCTAAAATACATTCTTCAGGGTGAAGTACAACAATATAAGCGTTTTTGTAGAAACTTTGTCTCATGTACATTTACTCCATATCCGTTCACTGTTCATTCAATGTGGCTCTGCGGATAGTGAGAATAATGGAGGATTTCTTATGTAAGCTTATCAAAACAAATCCAAATGTAGTTTGAATTTTAGGTGATTGTAAATTGTTATTACTAAAGAATGTTTCTAAACTAATCATGGTGTTAGATTCTTCTACAATGTTGAAATTTTGTAGCTCTTCCTTTGTTATAAACTTGACATTATTTTGTGCCCATTCAGTAAACATTCTTTTCGATTCAAGACTACAACAAAGGCAGCAAAATGATTCAATACTGATGCAAATAAACTAAATAAAAAGGATACGAAGTAAATGCAAATGAAACAAAGTCTCATTAAATACATGGTAAAAATCAAGCAATGGAACAGTGCTTTAACTATAAGCATTTCTTCAATTCCTGTGAATTTATTTCAGGTAATACTTACATTCATTTATGATTTTATATGTACATTTATAACAATTCATCCCCAGGGTTGACCTTCAATTGGCCACTCTATCTGATTTTATCATTACAATATCTAGATATAGAGATATATTTTACTTTGATGTTGAATGTGGTCGATAGCAAAATCAGATTTCAGGAGAATTTAGAAAATAATAATAAAATAACAAGTAAGAAATGTGTTTGCAGACCTAACACAAAAGTCTCCCGCACGAATTCCCCGTTTCCATAGCAACGGTTTCCATTTTGATAATTTTACACCAAAAATCCTTTCCATGCATGTCGGGTACCCTTCCTGTAAAATTTCATCCATTTCTGACTGGAAGTTTGGTTTTAATTGGACTTGCAGTTTTGAATAAATGATACAGCAAGACATCAACAATACTAAGTATTCCCTATGTATCAGCTCTGCTTACATCTTCGCTAGCCAAGGGTTACGATCCGCTCCTCTCCTCTTCACCCTTGGCAGATCAAGCTGGATTTCTGTAGTCCTGCCTTTTTCCAATTTCCATAGCTACGGTCGCCATTTTTAGGTCTTTGAGCCCTGAATTCATTTCTACAGATGTTAGGGAATCTTCCTGTAAAATTTCATCCAGTTCTTAGCACTTCAAATTTCCCCGCCTATTTGCCGTTTCAATGGCAACGGTTGCCATTTCGGAAATTCCGACACCAGATGGCACATCTTTACCATGAGGTAAAGTTTCATAGTTCCAGTCATTGGTCTCCCAGATATCTGGCTGACAAAAATTTTAGGGCGGAAGAATAAGTTAAATGGAGCAAAAACAATAAGACTCCACAAACTTCGTTTGGGAGACTTAAATCTTTGTAGGTCTATATCTACCCCATGTTTTTATCTAGAAAATCTATCTACCTTTTTAAAATACTATTCTATTTCCAAAAAGCTAGTGTAAAAATTAATGAATTTAAACAAATTTGAAGTAAAAATCATTTTAACACCCAAAAACACCCCAAAAAAACACGTTTGATCTGCACGAATGGCGAGAAATATTTCTGTGTTATAAAAATCCAAACGAGTTCAATACCATTACTTTTGTCTATAGGTATTTTTCTCCATATTATGTCTCTTTTGAATAAATGTACCACTGGGTCAATCAAAGTCATCCTGACTTGCCACTTAGGTTTTACTTACAGTCCTTGTGTTCTTTTGTTTAGTTATACGCTAATAGACAATAGACCTGCAACTTCTATATGTGGTTCTAGTTTATAAAAATAGTGAGACTTTTACTGCAGAACCACTTTCAGTATCATGTCATCACATTACATAGGGAATAATATATGGCAAAATCCGTATCACATGCCGTATCATCCCGAATTACCAATATCAGCACGAGGGCTTCTGGCCCGAGGGCTGATATTGGTCGAGGGATGATACGGCATGTGATACGGATTTTGCCATGTATTATACAGTTTATCATATATTTAAACAAAGGACTACTAATCCGAAAAATACTGTCAAAAATTGAATTTGGTAAGAGAAAATGCATGTATTTTGTGAAGAAGAAAATTTCAAAATGGGCGGAAAGGACTAGAAGTTTTGGACTAATTCTAACATGTAAAGGAAAAAAGTTTGCTAGATTTTTCAACTGATCCTCACAAAACAATTTCACCCCAAACAAATCTTTGTTATCCTCCCCTAAAAAATTTTTTTTGCCCCCCCAAAAAAAATTGTCCCCCCAAAAAATGTTAACCCCCGAAATTCTTTTTTAATAAAATAAGTAAAATTGAATTTTTTTTTTCGAAAAACGGTATGTGATAAAGGGTAATCCATGCGATAAAGGGTATGCGATAAAGGGTAAGCCATGCGATAAAGGGTATGACGTCATAGTGTGAATACGGAATGAACGTCATGCACTGTATCATATATTCAAAACGTCTGTATTTATTACTAAATATATGATAAAGAAAATTATTAACTAAGAATATTTCCATTAAAATATAGTTGGTATAAAAAATGTTTGAATTTTTCAGGATTCTTTATTCATCGTTCTCACACACTGCAATACAAAATAAAACGGATAATCTTTTTAAAAGACGACACTTCACATACAATATCACAGACCAAGTGAATTTGTGACGGGCTAGTTGTTCCTTCATAATATTTGTTCCAATATAATTAAATATAGATTATTTGATCCAACTGAACAAAAATTACAATATTTGTTTCTAAACTTTATAGAAAAAATGTTAGAAATATTATGCCAACGTTTGTAATGTTTTCTTTTCAAATATATATAACCTTTGTTATGAGGAGCAAATACATGTTGACTTTTAATGGTCGAGATGTGTCGAGCGGTAATAAACGTGTACATGATCATGATAAACTGAAGCTATATATTGATTACAAGGATCCAGTTGTCCCATGCTCCCTTTCTTCAATGAAAATAAAAGCTATGCTAAAATGCGAAAACGGGAAAGAACAATCCAAAAGACCTAAAGTACTTGGTTTCAATCAACCAAGACAATCAAGACAACAGAAAAGTCGCATTGATGATGACACAAATGCACTTGGTATAAATACTGTTCAGTCTTTTAACGAAATAGCTAATGAAGAATGACAAAATGCATTTACGAAATGAAACACAAGGGAAGTCCAGGGCTATGACAGTATTAGCAATCAAAATGTTAAGTCTCGCAGAGCTACTAGTATATATTAGTAATTCTAATATGGCTTCCTGTATTAGCTTTGTAAAAAGAGTCATGTTATAATACCAATATAACACTCTTAGCACATGCGCAAAAGATGCATAGTTTCTGTTGCATATTTTGAATCTATTTTTCATTTTAACTGTCAAAATCTACCATCCACTAACAATTTTTTAATCAAATTTGTTTCCGAAATTCATTATGGATTTTTTTCTACTTGAAAGGCAATGTTCGAGACAAACTTTAATTTTCCTACTTGTGACGTCACAAAGAAAATCGTAATGCCCGGTTCGTAAGCAGCGTTGGTTTGAAAGTTTGAATGTAGATTAAGATGACTTGAGGCATTTTCTCACTGCATTTTCTACAGTTAAAATAGCAATTAAATCAAACAAAAGTAAGTTTTTATGGTATTTGTGGAAAGTTTTTTGTCAGCGAGTTTGATTATCAAAATCAAAATGCTACGGAACCATTAGATAGTCGCTGCTCGCTTCGGATAAAAGATGGGTGTAATTTCCATATTAGAATCGAAATAAATCATACCCGCCAAATACTATATTGTCATTATAACATGTTCTTTCGTTGTTTTTGCATATTTTACCCCTCGCTAACGCTCAGGATAAAATATTTGCAAAAACAACTCAAGCCCATGTTATAATGACAATATAGTATGGCGGCCATGTTTTATTTCTTAATTAAATTCGTAAATGCAATACTAACTCAAGGATGCAAATTACCGGGCCCAGTAGCCCAAGGCCCCTAAATTCTGACCTGGGCTACTAATACTTTGAAACCAGTAGCCCAGGTTGCTACTGGAATATCCTGAAAGTTTGATTGACTATATATATATATATATATATATATATATATATACTGGGCTAGTAAAAAATTGGCTGGGCTTCTAAATTTGGGTGGCAGGGACCCAGGTGGCCACTTTGCCAATATTGGTAATTTTCGTCCCTGCTAACTTCTAGTAAATATACTCAAAAGCCAGACAGTTTAATTTGTCTTTCCTTCAAGTCAGGGGATCTGGAAAAAAACGACCGGGAACTGCACTAAATAACAACATTGTTTGAATACTTAAATTTACAACCTTATTTTGAAACATAAGTTTTATACCTTTTATACCATTGGACCGATGCCACTGCTGGTAGACCAGAGGTCCCCGAGGGTATTCACCAGTCCAATAGTCAGACTTGTCTGGCACGAAAATTTACCTAGCGATTTATAGAAATTTACCGTTTTATCAAAATTCTAACCACTCAAAATTCCGTGTATGGCACTCGGTGGATGTCCTTAGTACTGGATTTGGCTTCCTATTTCGATTATTTTGGTAATGAGTACTTCTTTGTTTTCAGTTTTTCGGTTATGGCTTTCCATATTATTTGATTTTAATGCTGCTGATGAGAGGTTACTCCTTGAAACACGTGTACAGCATAACTAAATTTACTGTTCATTTTTGCAACTTTGGTATTTTTGTATTTTTTCTTACTGAGGACAAACTTATCCACAAAACTTATTTTTTTTAAAGAAAGTCCTCGCTGATAAATCAGAATCCATTAACAAAGATAATGAAAAATTCCATGCTTGATGTAATGCTCGATACTCAAAAGAAGTTTGCAACTGTAATGAATTGCTTCTTGCAATCAACATAAAAAATAAAGTTATAATATTCTAGGGTAATAACACGGGTTCCAAATGAAAGCTCTCCAAGAGTCCGCAGCCCTTGTATACGGAGCCTGAAGCCATGTGAGTGGACCCTGGAGCTCTTTGAGTGGGACCAGGAATCCTAGTGTCGGAGCTCACAGACCAACGTTCAAAAAAGGTTGGAGCCCGGAGCCCGAAGACCGTGTAAGTCCCCTAATATTCAATAAGAGTTCAGAAAATACTCAAAGTGAAACATTAATAAGTACTCAGTTAAATACTCAAATGCGATCACCCGTAAAGTATCGTACGGACAACACATGTAATAACGGTAAACCCAAAAGTGACGTAACAAATACACCAAATGATAATTTCACAACTGACATAGAAAATGAAAATTCGGACACGTTAAATGAAACTACTTTTAAAATACCAGTTAGATTGCATGGTATCACTGCAGATGTGAAGTCTTCCGATGAAAACTTTTTTACGGGGTGGTACGTAGAAAAACTGCGAGATACTATATTGCAGGAATTGACCCAAAATCAACACGTTCGGGTATTATTTCATATTTGGAAAAAAGAAATGTACACGTCACNTACCTTCGTCTTTTTGAACCAAAAGAGAAAACATTACGTCTGTCAGCCAAACTCAATGTATTGGAAAATTGTTCTGGAATAGTTGAATCGGATCATTTTTGGCCAAACGGTATATACTGCAGACGATGGTACAGTATTACCGATTTACGGAGGAACGCTAAAATTACTAATAACAACTATGAATAAGCATGTCTTACTGAGTTTTTTGTAGTACTTCTTGCAGTATTTGTTATGCCAAATCTTAAGATTGTTGCATGGAACGTTAGAGATGTCTTGTCCTCAACTGTTTGTCTTAGTAAATTATTGCAATCATCAAATTGTGATGTAATGGTTATTTCAGAACATAAACTTAAACCTAACTGTTTACACTATTTATCTACAATTGAGCATGGTTATAGTTGTGTTAGTAAAGCTGATGAGGTACCTGAATCATATAGTTCTTATCATGGTAAAGGCGTAGTCGCAATATTGTATAAGTCATCTCTGATATTTTCTGTCAATGAAATTTTGAATACTAGTTCCAATAGAATTGTTGGTATATAACTCAAAAGTCAGTCTTATGGTTCCCTGTTTGTATTCGGTGTTTACTTGCCCTCCGATGATTCAATTGACAATTATAAGAATGAGTTAAAAGTACTTGATACGTTATATAACCAATATAGTAATTACGATAATGTAATAATTGCGGGTGATCTTAACGCTTCATGCCTTTCAGAAGATAGATTGTGTTCAAATAAGTTTAAATCAATTGAATTGATGCATTTTATAAATTGAAATAATTTAGTATTTTCGGGGGGAAAGATTAAGTCCCGTGGGTCCCGTTACACTTACACTACAAAACAAACAATGGTTAAATGAATTTATGTATAGAAAGCTAAGGTCTTATGAAATCCTTGTTGAAGGGTCAATATGCAGTACCTCAGACCACTTACCCATTATAGCTGATCTCTCAGTCGACTCGATGTGTCATCGACTCGTTCATAAATTTAGCAAACTTCCAGCTTGGCATAAGATAACGGATGAACAGTCGACTGCATATAAATCTTTTCTTGAACATCCGTTGTATTTGTTGATGGACAGAATGGACAGTAATGACAATGACATAATATATAATGACTTTGTTACAATTTTGCACACAGCTGCAGACAGTGTAATACCGAAGTGTGGATTCAACCCTATTGGACTAACGACGTTAAAAGTGCACATAGGGAGGAACGCGAGATGAGGAACATTTGGATTTCAAACGGTCGCCCTAGAGGCATGGAACATGAATCTTATTACAAGAGAGCCAAATCACGTTTCCGACATGTACAGCAAACTCACTGGGGTAAATGTGATATCGGTAACTGCAGTTACCGACATCCCAA
>MJUU01044732.1:3849-16888 GCA_002080025.1 Modiolus philippinarum
AAGACAGAAAAATAATTTACTAGAATAACGAAGCCTGTCCTTGTTTAAAACGGGCAATTTCATTGGATATCCAGGTTTTTTAAGTATATACAAAATTAAATCCGTATATGCATAATTATTTCTGTATATACGTAAATCGAATTCCGTATATACGTAATTATTTCTGTATATACGTAATTCGAATTCTGTATATACGTAATTATTTCTGTATATACGTAATTCGAATTCCGTATGTACGTATTTATTTCCGTATATACGTATTTATTTCTGTATATACATAAATCGAATTCCGTATATACATAATTATTTATGTATATACGTAAATCGAATTATGTATATACGTAAATCAAATTTCGTATATACGTAATTATTTTTGTATATACGTAATTAATTATTTTTGACCCTGATACCGCGCCATACAAACTCTCTATAAATACGTAGTAAAGCCAAGCAGTGGAACTTCGCTTTTGTTGTTTTCCATCTTGAAGTCACCGTCAACCCCCTTCAATACCGATAGTATAAGGCTGGTTGATCAGAACCTTGGGTTAATATTGTGTACTTTATAGGTTCGTGACGAGCATTTAACCTTCGCTCGTGTTCATAGCCTTTAATGTTATTTGTAGAACTATCTGTAGAACTATCTTTTAAATAAAGCTTAAAAGAGATCTTTTACCACAAGGTGTTACATTTAATAATAGTAACTGATTAGTAATAATTAGCTACATTAAATTACATTCCGTATTTTATTTCAATCTTTATTTCTAACATAAGTACATGTACAAAATTACTCATTGTAGTACAAACTAAAAGAGCATTAAAGCTGCCCTATGATTTTTGTATATATGGTTTTAAAATTATGTAAGTTTTGAATAATTGTTTTTCTTTCAAAATAAGTTGAATAAGATTTCAATATTTAGGTAGGTATTTTATTATCATCGAGTAATAACAGTCCTTTAGCAGTTGCCTAGAGCAAGTGTTATTTAATAACGCTCGCTCTAGGCAACTGTTAAAGGACTGTTATTACTCGATGGTAGTCACCAACCAAGTATTTCAATACTTTGGTGTTGGCCCGAAAATCGATTTTATTTGGAAACTAAGAATTACTAAAATATAGAAAAAAAATTTATAACTAAGGAGCGTCTCCTTCTTGCAAAGTTCTGTCTTTAGCTAATTAGATACTTTTGGTTATTTGTGTTCTATCAGCTTTTATAGATCTCTCAATTTATGGATTTTAAATAGTATGATTTTATCTGCACTGAAGATACGTAAAGTGGCGAAATTACAACCAGCAGAAAGTAAATTTACAGCAACTTCAGTATTTTTATTCTCCCCCCCCACCCCCGTTAGGCGACGGGGGCATTAAGTTTTATTCTTGTCCGTACGCACGTACGTTCGAAAATTTTCGTCTAGTATTTCTCAGCTTGTGTATGCAGCAATGATTTATTTTTTTTTATATTTGGTCTGAAGCTTTATTATGACGAGTCCTTTTCAAGTCCATAACTCGTTTATTTCCTGTTTGACGGCAACTTTGATATTTTTGCTAATATAGCCATTTATTGTTTTTTTTTTGGTTAAGGATTTCTCAGCTTAGGTATGTAGTAATGATTTGATACTTGGTCTGAAGCTTTGGTATGTTAAGTTTTACTGTGTCTCTCCTTTTCAAGTCTGTCACTCATCTACTTCCTGTTTGAGGACTGTCTGGCGAGGGCGAGGGCATCCGTGTCCTATGGACACATTTTCTTTTATTTTGTGTCTTTTTTACCACTGTTTCGATGCTAATGTTGGTGGACTATTAGTCCCCGAGGGTGTCCACTTCAAGTACTTCGGGCCTGGCCCGAAAGCCGATTTTATATGGAATTCACAATATCTAAATATTAGAAAATTTTGTTTTAACTAAAGAGTATCTCCTTTAAGCAAAGCTCTGTCTAGGCTTATTTTGGCTTTCAAATAAGATACTTTTGGTTATTTGTTCTCTAACAGCTACAGCTTTCAATTTCTGGATTGCCAACGTTTTGATTTAATCTGCATTTATGAGACATAAAATGTTGAAATGAAAGCAGCAGAAAGTACATTTAAAGCAACTTCAGTATTTTGTTATTTATTACCACTGGTTTGATGTAACTGCTGGCGGACTGTTAGTTTGTCGTAGAAATGAAATGTGATAATTGAAATTTAATGATAGGAACCTTAACGGAATGTTGACACCCCAATTAATCTTTTGGGCTTCTCACCTAATAAAATGAGATTATTACATGAAAAAGAGATAATTGCTGAAACATTTTTACGTTATAGACCATTCTTCAAATTTGCGTTCTATTTTCATATAAAGAAGATTAGAAAATGCCCATAAAATCAACCCAAAAATCAGCGTTTTTCTCGAATTTAAAACATTGGTATGTCAAAATAAACAATGACAATATGCAGTTATTTTTTTTAAGTTAATCTGTTAGCCCTATTTAACAAGTTCGATGGTAATTTTGTGTCAAAGCACTAACCAGTTATGTTTAAATGCATTTAAATTGTTAAAAGCAATTGAGAACCGAACCGTCAGTCTAAAAAGAACAATCGAAGGACATTGACAACGTCAGAAAAACAAAGACATAACATGAGCACGGCACAGAAAAGAAGATGAAGACACGCACATATACAAAAATGAACAACACAGACCCAATAAAAAACCATGGGTGAGATCAGGTGCACCGGTAGAGTAAGCATCTCCTGCTTCTTATAAGACACCCGCCGTGTTGAACATGTCAACTCCGGTAGTAAAGTCAAATCCGGTAGAGGAAAAACAAACTTTACTGGCAAAGAGAAAGATCTGTTATCATATGATAAACAGATATCACATAGCGGTCCACAAGATCGTGATGTCGACCGTAAAACTTCTGTAGTGATGACCTCAAGTTATGGGCAACATACCTTTGCTTAAGTAGCCTATTCACCGAGCTCTTACAAGGTAGTCACTGCAATCCGTAAATATTTCGTATTTCGTCCGTCTTTCAGTCTATATATTATTAAATTAAACGATCAAATTCATTCACTTGGTTAACGATTTCTTAGTTTCTAAACATATCTCTTGTTAGCTTTGCTGCTTTGTCTAACAGATACACGTATGTAAGGAAGCTAAGATTGTTTTAAATTTGTTGTTGACAAATATTTGTGATGTTTTAATTTACCGTATTTTGCGTGTATTTCTCCTTGTTTTTTGTCTGCTCTTTCTTTTGATTTTTGTTTTGTTTGCTTTTATTAAGGTCTTTCCCCTTTCCAAGGGAAAGACCTTTCTGTATTTCGTTTGATTATTATTATTTTTTTTTCTTTTCTGCCTCATTTTCACAAAAACGGCTGGACATATCCTTTTGAAACTTTAGGACAATGATCTGGACCATGTCTAGTTGATAGGAAATAGGGACCGGTCAAAAATCTTTTTTCGTTCACGAATTTTCGCTCAAAGTCCGAAAAACATTGTTATGGGATAAACTCAGAAACCATAAGAGATGGCTGAAGAAGTGTAATGGCAAAAATGTTTGTTAGGTCATGACGGACCTTCTTTACATTGGACCGAAATTCTACGGTGGACCGTTCCTGAGTTATGCCCCCGCAAAATTTCGTCACATCTTTCAGTACGTTTTTCTCGTTTTTTATTTTTTTTATATATACAGTTTTTTTTATGTTTTTTGATTTTTGTTTTGTTTGCTTTAATTATTTTTTTTGTTTGTTTGTTTTTTATATATATAGTTTTTTTATGTTTTTTGTTTGTTATGTTTGATTTTTTTTGTTTGTTCTGGTTTTTGGTTTCTTATTTTGGACGTGTTTACAACATCAGAGGTTATGCCAAAACAACATACAAAAAGCTGATACATGTATGGTATGATTTTCTCACTTTTGAGACAGAACAGTTCCTATTTTTAGCGGTGTGAGATTTCCTTTTCTCGCCTAGGGGATCGAGAAATCTCGTGATTTTGGGGGTGTGAGATATTTCTATCTTGCCCCTTTTTTTTAAATGTTGCTAAAGATATTGATGATAAAAATGTAATAATAGATGAAAATAATCCAAGTATTCAGAATATAAATGAAAATAGGTTAGGAGATGAAGAATTTAAATTTTAACAAATAACTGAAGAATTTGTAAATAAACAAATAAATAAGTTAATATTAAGAAAGCTACTGGTTGTGATGGTATTTCTCCCAAAATTTTGAAATTTGTCCAACCAATAATACTTAATCCCATTGCAGATTTAGTAAATAAAACAATCGAAAAACCATTTTTCCTAATGATTTGAAAGCTGCCCAAGTTACCCCATTATTCAAAAAAGAATAATACGTTAGATAAAAGTAATTACAGACCTGTAAGTGTTCTACCTACCATATCAAAAATATATGAAAGAGCAATACACGATCAGCTAATGGATTTTATGGAAAATCATTTTAACCCTTCACTTTCGGCATTTAGATCAGGTTTCGGCTGTGAAACTGCTTTACTAAAAATAATAGAAGATTGGAAAAAATCCTTGGACCAAAACAAATTTATAGCTGCTATCTTAATGGACCTTTCAAAGGCCTTTGACTGCTTGCCCCATAATTTACTATTACGTAAATTAAAACATATGCGCTGTCAAAAAATGCAACAAAATTATTAGAAAATTATCTGGGACATAGGAAACAACGAATTAAAATGGGGAATTATTTAAGTGATTGGGAATATTTATATAAAGGGGTACCCCAAGGATCAATTCTCGGACCGGTTCTATTTAATGTTTTTATTAATGACATTTTTTATTTTGTAAATAATAGTAGCATATATAACTATGCTGACGATAATACCTTATCTTGTGATTCAAATTTGGAAAATGTAAAACACTCTTTAGAAGTAGATAGTCTGAATTTAATAAACTGGTTTTCAATAAATATGATGAAAGCTAACCCGGATAAGCTTCAGGCAATTCCATTGGTCCCAAAACAAACAACCATGATAGAACCTTTTATCTAAACGGCACAGAAATTAAATGTGAAGATAATGTCAAACCTCTTGGTATAACAATTGATAAAAATTTAAACTTTGATAATCATATCTCTGAAATATGTAAAAAGGCATCCAGACAGTTGAACATATTAAGGTGTCTCAGTGGTATTATTCCGCCATTTTTGTCTAATAATTGTTCATTTAGGTTTCATTCATTAAGAAATTTACCAAAATTGTTATTTAAAATGAAAAGGAAGTTCAAATGTATTTAAAATTTATATTCCTAATCATTTTTATAACATCTTCGTTTCAAAAACGTGAGCTAAAATACATGAGCTTTCAATCTGTTGCTGGATTTCCAGAACACATAAATTCTTCAAGGGAGATAATTTGATAACATAATTTAACAAAGATATCACTAGAGAAATTAATATTTTGAAATTTTTCTCTCTTATTTAACGGTGACCCCTTATTTTTATTTTTTATATGTAAACTACATAATGATAATTAAACACATGCAAAGTATGAAAAAATTCTATAATAAATTTTTCAAACTACGTTCTCATATAATCATTTTCCCTATCATTTCTATGTAAAATCCTGAAATTTTCAATTTAAGATTTTGCGCTTAAATGCACGGTGACCCCCAAATTTTATTTTATATTTTGAACAATAATACAATTTTGTTTCTACACAGAAAATTTCACAAAATTCTATAATAGGAATTCAATTAATACCCTACAGACACCTTAAAACGATTTGGAAAATATTTAACTGAACTTGGAAGATTAACAACATACTACTCATTTTTTCTTTCAAATTTTAATTACTGCGCTGTAGCATGGCATTATTGTAGTAAAAAAAGCACACAAAAATGGAAAAAATTCAGGAAAGGGCCCTCCGTTATATTTATGAAGACTACAGCAGTTCATATGAATGTCTTCTTAAAAAATCAAAATTGCCTTCCTTAAATGTACGACGAATAAAAACTATTGCTATTGAAACATTTAAAATTATTCATAAACATAGTCCTAGTTATTTACATGATTTGATTGATATAAAATTTCAAAATTACAATTTCAGGTCTCAACAAACAGTAAATCTAACCCGAGTTCGAACCACTAGGTATAGCCTTAAATCTTTTAGATATAATGCAGCACAAATTTGGAATGAGTTGCCAGAAGGGTGTCTGCAAGAGTCATCTCTTGAACAATTTAAAAAACTAATTCAAGCATGGGACCCTGATGGCAGTTCATGCCAATGCTGTGCCTGCATATAGCTTCTTTTTTTTTTGTTCCCTTCTTTGTTCTTTTTTCTTTCTTTTGCTTACAGTAGATGATTTGCTTACATTATATAATATGCTGCTATTTAATTGATATTCTTTTTTTTTCTTAGGGGGCCTTGATAGCTTTTATTTGTGCTTATTCTTTAAGTTTGTACTTGCATGTATTTAGTGCTTTCTGTTTAGCAAGTTGCTTTGTAGTGTTTTAGTGCTTTGTTAAATTTAATTACAATATGTGTTGTGTTTAATATGTAAATCATGTGCTAATTGCCTGCATGTCTATCTTGAATGATATGTCACTATGTGCGTAAATATCTGTAGGTTTTCTTAATGTTTTAATGTATGCATGCTCTTTTCATGTAAATTTTGTGCTAAATGCTAATATGACTGATATTTCACTGTGTACGTTTTGTATATCTTTATGTTTCTTGTCTGTGCATGCTTTTATGTTGTGTTGTTTTTGTTATTTGATAGTCGATGTTAAAAGCTTATCAAAACTTGTGTTGAACTTTTGTATATGTATGAATAAAACTTTGAACTGAATTGAATTGAATCGAAATGCGGGGGGGGGAGGCTATCTCACTTCAATCGAAAGCACGCGCAAAAAAATCAAGATGTCTGCCATCGCTTCACATGTTCATGCAATTTATCTAATATTATTTGTTGTATGATTTAATAAATCTTGCTGTTTATATAAAGAATGAATGTATACCTTTCAGACAGCGATTTATCATGAACATCAAGATATGCGATTTATATATAAACAGAGATTTAAAATTGCGCGCCAATAGTTGAAAACGAAGTTGCTGTCCGGCTTCAGTAAACGTATACCAATTGTGACGTCATATTTTTACCGGGAACGTTTTGGAAATTTCTTTGTGAAAGTCATTTTGCGAGTAATTTTAGAGCGTTAAGGCGAGAAAAAGTATCAAACCCTCTTGAAAAGGTAAGATAGGCTGATAGGCTAAGATATCTTTTGTCCATCCCTCAGCAAGCCTCGGGATGGACATGATATCTTAGCCTTCGGGTTTGAGATCAGCCTATCTCACCTTTTCCCTTGGGATAGATACTATATTTCTCACTTTTGAGACACAGCAGTTCCCATTTTTAGCGGTGTGAGATTTCGTTGTCTTACACTAGTGCAAGACAAAAAAAAAAACACGTGCAGTTTACCGGCAAATATCGTGTTTGCACATCAGGGTCTTATAGTCTACATCTGTCCTAATTAGTGGTCAAAATTGTATTTAATCTACGTATTATAAAATTGTTATATCATTTGAAGTAAAATTTCACATGAAAATACGAGAAAATCGTTTAAAATATGGCGCGCTCCGGTATACATTCCTGATTTTATGACGTTGCAAAAAGGGGCGTAACTCCTTGTGTAAACAGACAAAAAGGGGGCGACATTTTTGTGTGGATTTTAGTATATTTTAGGGTAAATACAGTGAGAAATAAAATCAAACACCAGTGGAAGTGCGAGACAGGAGAATCTCAGACACCCTCGGGTAAGATTTCAATCATCTCGGACTCAGCAAGCTTCGACCGAGACTGGAAATCTTAACCTTGGGTGTCTGAGATTCTCCTGTCTCGCACTTCCCCTGGTGTTAGATTCTTAATGTCTTGTACCCCTGGTACAAGACAGAAATTACCAAGCAACGTATTCTGACGTCGCTTAGGAATGTCGGATGTCAAGTACAGCTTGTTGGTGAATAAATCGTAGATTGCGATTACAAAAGTGAGAAAATAAATCAAACACCGTTGAAAATGCAAGATTTAGAAATCTCAGACACCCTCGGGTATGATGTCAATGGTTCTCTGACTCGGCAAGCCTCGTCAGAGAAATATTGAAATCTTACCCTCGGGTGTCTGAGATTTCTTGACCTTACCTTTTCACCGGTGTTAGATTCATATATTCTACGCTTTTCGATTCCATTCATTGTTAGTTACTAGTAAATGTTCGTGTCAGGTTATAAACCTTGATCGTTTTGCAATAAGTATTTTGTAATCTTCTTAAACTAAATAGCTACATCTTATAAGGTAGTTTAGAAAAATGTTTTAGATGCTCCATAATTCAAGAATATCACTGGCAAATGATCCGTAATTCAAATTGACGAAAATGCTATTCAACCATGATTTCAATTGAATATTAATTAGAAATTAAAAGTATGGACTGTTTCAATGGACCAGATAAAACCCGATTGATTGCATATGACTGGTTTGCAAATCTGCACCAGACGACAAATTCAAAACAGTTTACAATAAATAGCAAATAAGCAAATGTAGTAAAAAAAAAGAATTGTCAAGAGTCGAAATCAAAAGGACAATAAAAACAAACGAATTAGGTGCAAAACTAACAGAAAACTGTGATTTCTTGTATGTCCTTTCATTTTTAAAAACATTCAGCAAAATCATACTTGCAATGAACAAAGGTTCTAGATGTTGGAAGGATTTGAGCCTGATTAAAATACTAGAAAAAGCATTTAAGTTTGTTATGTGGGTGGTTATATCTACACATCTTTGAGTTTAAGGTCTTCCAAACGTTTAGATTTTATCTGCACTGAAGAGACATAAGTTGTCGAAATGCGAATATGCAGAAATTAAATTTACAGTAACTTCGGTATTTAGTTATTTATTATTTACATGTACTACCCCTTTAAGTGCAATAAAATGAAAGAGATAATATAAAAAACATATAATCCTTCTATAACTCCTAAGCAAACTAAGGACAGTGTTTTTCACGACACAACCCTTTGATGAAATTAATACATAGACTTGCAAAACATCTTATGATGACTTATGTTGATGATGAACGTATCCATAGAAAACAAAAAGGTACTCGTATAATAAGTACCTATTCGAGACAATAGTAAAGATAAGGGACAATTTTTATGAGTAAGAAATTCCGTCTTTTTACGAGGAAATATTTTCTTACTTACTTTCTTACTAAGCGAAATTTGGTGCGAGTGCGATCACCATCAGTATACAAAATAGAGAATATCTGTCGATTTTTGTTGCAAATCAACAAGTGAATCCTTTTGTAGCTTTTTTGGAAAAAGGGGGGGGGTCTGCATTCACATTTTTTTAAATAAGAAATAAAATAAAGATTAAGTAATAGAGTATGGTGCAACAAATAAAAAAAACAGAGTCATATTTACATTTTTAAAATGTAATTCATATACTTTGCGTGTTGTCTAAACATCCGACTTACAACATGCAAGGTTACGTGCTAACACAGGTTGATTTACGAAATTAAGCGCTTACTTAATATTGTTTTCGATTGTTTAGATTGAGTTTAACTCATTTTGGATATCACACCAAGGAAAAATATTTAAGCTCAAATCATAGCTCTTTAGTATAACATCAAATGAACGTCAATGTATGTTATAAGTAACGTCACAAATTCTGACGAAATTTTTATTTACATCTAAATTTGCTAATTAATATAAATGAATATTTTATCAATTTTTATGCCATGAATTCTGAAAATCATAATATTAGCTTTTTTTCTTTTTCTACTGATTGACCTTTTACCCCTAATTTATCCCCCTTTTTACCACATTTGATTTTTACGACAGACATTTTTGAAATGTACACTAACTAAGCTTTTCAAAGAGGTATAGATATCGAATAGGGTATGTGGGTCATTTAAATTTTAAAATTTCTTGTCTCTGCCGCTCTACTAAGTAGTCAGTGCTTCGGTGCTGATCCGAAACCCGATTAAAACTTACAATATCTGAAGTTAGAAATTTGTGTTTATAACTAAGGAGTATCTCCTTCATTCAAAGCTCTGACCTAGGCTGATTTTGGCTTTCATGTTATTTGTTCAGTATGAGATTTTATGTGTTTTTCGATTTCTAGATTTCGAATGTAATGAATTTATCTGGACTGAAGAAACAAAAAACGTCGAAATGGCCATCTGCAGAAAGTAACTTTGCAGCAAACTCTGAGTTTTGTTATTTGTATGGCAGACGTTTTCTGATAAGTGAAAACAAAGCTAAACCCAGAAAAACAAGGAATGGCTATTGCAAAATTTGTGAACCAACAACAAAAAAAACTTGAATTTTATTATTTGAAGTAATGTTTTTGAAGTTCGTAGATTATTGAATGTGAAGAGCTTATATGCAACATTTAAACTGGTGAACCTTGGATATGTGTTACATTCACTTTATATATTCAATAAATTCTACAGTACAGACTATATTTATTTTCAGATTTACACCTCATAGGATCATTAAAAAACTTCTTCAATAAATACCAGTCCCTTGTGGAAAAATTTGAAGTTTCGATCCGAACTCTGTTTTAAGATTTTTTTCTTACTTTATACTAGGGTCTCAGTTCTTTCAGATGTCTACGACCCTCCAATAGCAATTGCTGTTGAGTTGCCACCGGACACTACTGCTATGGAAGGGGAGGTTTTGTGCACCACAAAACCGGTCTTGACCAAAATTTCTTTTGATTTAAAACCATTGCATTCAACAATTTTTCCGGTGGTTTCCACCTCGTTCGTCTTTTTGCTTCATGGACTTTGGCCCTCGGCAATTCTGGTCGGTATTTTTTTTATTACATCCATTGCTATAAATGAAAGCGAATAAAGCAAAGAGGTTGACAAGGTTTATTGATAGCATGGTAAACTTGAAATGTTACTTCGGTATACCTGTAATATATATGTAATATATATGTAATTCAGTATACCTGGGCTTTTTCCTCTGCTAGTCTGCGCTGATAGTAGCAAACCAAGTAATCACTACGGTGCTGGCATGAAAACCTATTTTATTTGGAAACTTGAAATATCTAAATTGTAAATAATTTGTTTAAAGAATGTCTTCCTCGTGCTTTTGCCTAAAGGCTAACTTTGGTTTTGGTTTCTTTCGCTTTTAACTTTTACTAATATTTAGATTGATGATCTTTCAAATACAAGTATTTTAATTCTGTAGTGATAAGACCCAAGTATCCTAATGGCAATCTGCAGAAATAAAATTTACAGTATGAAGTTATCACATATTTTCATATGTTATTACTTTTTTAAAAAGAAATTTTTGTTATGGTCCTTGAGAATTAGCTATATAGGGACCATTGTCAGCTTGTCAAAATCTAAATTTTTAATGATGATTCCCAAAGATCCAGGCTTGAAGAAATACATTGTAAATGTACAAAAAAGGACGTGCATGAAACCAAAGTAATTCTTTTCGTAGGTTTGTCTATAACCCAATAATCTATAAAAATGTGAGGTCCTATCAAATGATTAAAAATATACAAACACTTCACAACTTACATTTGGATTTATTTCTTGTGTAGATATTTCAAATACGGCTGTATGGCTTATGAAAATCGCTTGTAATTGATAACACTCTTTATTATTTTTTTATATAACTGAGTTGATCAAATAATCAAATATTTTTATTATAGTTACTCTATTAACAAAATGAAGTTATACTCCTAGTATAACTACAAAAATGTCCATTCCAACACGAACTTGCAAAAACTTGGAAAGTTTTCAAGACATCCTCCCTATATTGTTAAATAGTATAAAAGTGACAACAAAAGTCCGAATCGATCAAAGGAAGAGAGCAGTAAGGAAAATCCGTATAACATTAGACTGAATCAGGGGAACACAATCCGACACATAACATTTGTGGCAAGCCGTCATATTCCCGACTTGGAACGGACATTTTATAAATAAAATGGTGGGTTAAACCAGGTATATTGATGCATCAACCTCCCGCTTATATGACGACTAACTATAGCTTCGGTGTGCCCAGATTGTGTTAAATGTCAGGGGGCACTACACTATTTCATATAAGAATCGATTTCTATCCCCTACTGGTTTGTAAATAACAAAATACCTAAGTTGGTGTAAATTTATTTCCTTTATATGTGCATTTCGACAACTTATGTCTCATCAGTACAGACCAAACCAAAACATTTGAACGTCCATTAACAGAAAAACGTGTAAAATCTAAATAGAAAAACCAAAAAATCAGCTGAGGACATAGCTATGTATGGGGAGATACTTTTTAATTCTAAGCCAAATTTGGTAAGATTTAGATATTGCAAGTTTCAATAAAGTCGGTGTTCAGGTCAGCACCAAAGTACTGACTACTGGGTTGGTGAATACCCTCTTGGACTAACAGTCCACCAGCAGAGGCATCGGCCCAATGGTAATAAATAACAAAATACCGAAGATATTGTAAATTTTCTGCATTTTGACAAATTATGTCTCATCAGTGCAGATCGAACCAAAACATTTGGAAGTCCATTAACCGAATAAACGTGAAAATTGATGAAAAAAGATAAGAGGAAACACTTACAATGGCCGAACATTACAATCACATGCCACAATCTACCAGGGAAATGCACAAGAAAAACAATAAAATGACAAAAGACAGACATAGACAACGATAGGAACTCGGGATAGAAGGACTTGGTACCGGCACTTCAGCTCTGGACAGAGCTATGCATGAGGGAGATACTCCTTATTTTTAAGCAAAATTTTGTAAAATTTAGATATTGCAAGTTGTACGGTTCAGCACCAAAGTACTGACTACTTGGTTTGTTAATACCCTCGGGGACTCGGTCCAGTGGTAATAAATAACAAAATACCGAATTTATTGTAAATTTATTTTCTACATATGTAACCGATCCAATTATGGCTGCTTTCGTTTACTTAACCCCTTGCTACGTTCTTGGTAAAATATAAAAATTTAAAGGGGAATTATACCAACCATAAAAGGTAAAACTGTATATGCAAGGCCGTATAATCATTTCATGACTGGACCCAAAACCTAACATACGTA
>MJUU01044734.1:0-25622 GCA_002080025.1 Modiolus philippinarum
TATTCGCGAAAAACCGATTTACCGAAACGCGTCAAGGGCTATAACTCAGAAACGGTTGTTCACAGAGTTTTGCACCTATTGAATGAAATGGAGATAATAATGAGAGGAGTATTTTTCCATTATAATGTTTCATAAATTTTTTATCGTTTCCGAGATATCGCGATAACAAAATTTCGAATGGCGGCCATTTTGAAAATGGCGGACGAAATTTTTTTTTGACCAACCAGAAATGTAGATCTTAATGAGAGAAGTAATTTTGCAACATAATGTTTTCATAATTTTTTTATCGTTTCCGAGATATCGCGATAACAAAATTTCGAATGGCGGCCATTTTGAAAATGGCGGACGAAAATTTGTTTGTGACCTACCAGAAATGTAGATCTTTAAGAGAGGAGTAATTTTGCAATACAATGTTTTCATAAATTTTTTATCGTTTCCGATATATCGCGATAACAAAATTTCGAATGGCCGCCATTTTTCAAAATGGCGGACGGAAATTTTATTTTTTGACCAACCAGAAATGTACATCTTTATGAGAGAAGTATTTTTGCAACATAATGTTTTCATAAATTGTTTATCGTTTCCGATATATAGCGATAACAAAATTTCGAATGGCGGCCATTTTGAAAATGGCGGACGAAAATTTTTTTTTGACCAGGCAGAAATGTAGATCTTTATGAGAGGAGTATTTTTGCAACACAATGTTTTCATAAATTTTTTTATCGTTACCGAGAAATCGCGATAACAAAATTTCGAATGGCGGCCATTTTCAAAATGGCGGATGAAAAAAATTTTTTGACCAACCATAAATGTAGATCTTACCGAGGGGAGTATTTTTGCAACGAAATGTTTTCATAAATTTTTCATCGTTTCCGAGATATCGCGATAACAAAATTTCGAATGGCAGCCATTTTGAAAATGGCAGGCGAAAATTTTGTTTTGACCAACCATAAATGTAGATCATAACGAGAGGAGTATTTTTGCAACACAATGTTTTCAAAATTTTTTTATCGTTTCCGAGATATCGCGATAACAAAATATTAATGGCGGCCATTTTGAAAATGGCGGGCGTAAATTTTTTTTTTGACTAACCAGAAATGTAGATCTTAATGAGAGGAGTATTTTTGCAACACAATGTTTTCATAAATTTTTTATCGTTTCCGAGATATCGCGATAACAAAATTTCGAATGGCGGCCATTTTGAAAATGGCGGGCGAAAAAATTTTTTTGACCACAGATTTGTAATCAGAACTATCAAAGCTACCTGGAAACCAAATTTCATGCAAATCCGATAACTTTGAGAAATTTGCATATTTAGGGGTCAAAAACGCGTAACCGGGGTCGCGACCCAAAAAAAATTTTTGCATGATAAATCATCGCTTCGATATAACAAACATTTTCCCCCATTCAGAATTTTCATATCGGTTACGGTTTTTTAGCAAACATGATAACAAGGTTTTCGGTCTTTGGGGAGATAACACCGTTACTAAAAATGGATCGGTTTCACAGGGTCAGTGGCTTCGACAGGTCACTAAGCCGATTAATTGTACCAAGTATCGAATTGATATGTCGCGACACTTTTATTATATGGGCCGCGGAAAAAAAAAGAATAATAATAATAATCAGAAGAAATACAGTAAGGTCTTTTTTCCGAGATATCGCGAAGACAAAATTTCGAATGGCGGCCATTTTGAAAATGGCGGACGAAAATTTTCTTTGACCATATAGAAATGAAGATCTTCATGAGAGGAGTATTTTTGCAACACAATGTTTTCAACAATTTTTTATCGTTTCTGAGATATTGCGATAACAAAATTTCGTTGAAAATGGCAGACGAAAAAAATTTTGAGACCAACCAGAAATGTAGATCTTCATGAGTGAAGTATTTTTGCAACACAATGTTTTCATCAATTTTTTCTCGTATCCGAGATATCCCGATAATAAAATTTCGAATGGCGGCCATTTTGAAAATGGCGGACGAAATTTTTTTTTTGACCAACCAGAAATGAAGATCTTCTTGAGAGGAGTATTTTTGCAACACAATCTTTTCATTAATTTTTTATCGTTTCCGAGATATCGCGATAACAAAATTTCGAATGGCGGCCATTTTGAAAATGGCGGACGAAATTTTTTTTTAACCACCCAGAAATGTAGGTCACCATGAGAGGAGTATTTTTGCAACACAATGTTTTCATAAATTTTCTTTCGTTTCCGAGATATCGCGATAACAAAATTTCGAATGGCGGCCATTTTGAAAATGGCGGAGGAAAGTTTTTTTTTTGACCAACCAGAAATGTAGATCTTTGTGAGAGGAGTATTTTTGCAACACAATGTTCTCAAAAATTTTTTTTTCGTTTCCGAGATATCGCGATAACAAAATTTTGAATGCCGGCCATTTAGGAAATGGCGGACAAAAATTTTTTTTGACCCCAGATTTGTAATCAGGGTCATTAAAGCTACATGGAAACCAAATTTTATCAAATTCCGATATTTTTGAGAAATCGACAAAATTAGGGGTCAAAAACGCGTAACCGGGGTCGCGACCCCAAAAAAATTTTTTCCATCACAAATCATGCTGAGGATGAGTGAAACATTTTCCTTGCCTCAGAATTTTGATATCGGTTACGGTTTTTGGTCTATTACGATAACAACCAAAACCGTATTCGGGGAGATAACTCCGATACTAAAAATAGATCGGTTTCACAGGGTCAGTGGCTTCGACAGGCAACAATGTCGATTAAGTGTACCAAGTATCAAATAGATATGTCGCGACACTTTTATTATATTGGCCGCGGAAAAAAAAGAATAATAATAATAATAATCAGAAGAAATACAATAAGGTCTTTCCACTGTAGTGGGAAAGACCTTAATAATAATAATAACAAAGAATAATAAGAAGAAGAGGAAAAAGAAGAAACAGAACAATAACAATATGTCGCCCCGACAACGTCTTGGGCGACATAATTAAAAAGACAATTGTTCAGAGAACAATTGCAAGGTCTTTCCCAGTTAATGTTGTGTTTACTGTTATGTTTTGTCATGTCACATGTTTAAAATCATCTTGAGATGCACATTGTCTCCAATATATTAAAATAGCCATTTCTAATAGTTTTAAAGATTTTACAATAAAAAACCGTAAAAATTGGCTATGACCTTGACCGATGACCTTGATGACCTTTGACCTTGGGATCAAATTGAAGGTCTCTTCTTGCTGATTATTTTGATATGTTACGTGACCATGCTATCTGTAAAGGTTTAAAAGTTATACGCAAAAAACCTATTTCTGAAACGCGTCAAGGGCAATAACTCTTCAAGGAGTCATCGGAGAGCTTCGGACCAAATGAGACAAATGTAGCCCTTGACATGATGAACATTTTTGCTGATATACTTTTTCAGCCATCTATTACGGTTTCCGAGTTCATCTGATAACAAGGTCAAAGGTCAAGGTCAAAGGTCACCGATGACCTTCAACCTGGTACTCAAATTGAAGGTCTTTTCATGCTGATCACTATAAACATATATGTTTACTATATTATCTGTAAGCGTTTAGAAGTTATTTGGAAAAAAACAATTTACCGAAACGCGTCAAGGGCTATAACTCAAAAACGGTTCACCGGAGAGTTTTTGTTCGATTGAACAAAGTGTAGATCTCAATGAGAGGAACATTTTTGCAATATAATGTTCTCAGAAATTTTTTATCGTTTCCGAGATATCGCGATAACAAAATTTAAAATGGCGGGCGAAAAATTTGTTTGACTCCAGATTCGTAATCAGGGTCATTAAAGCAACCTGGATACTTATTTCATCAAATTCTGATAACTTTGAAAATCGACAAAATTAGGGGTCAAAAACGAGTAACCGGGGTCGCTACCCCCAAAAATCTTTTTGCACGACAAATCATCCTGAAGATGAATGAAACATTTTCCCCCATTCAGAATTTTGATATCGGTTACGGTTTCTGAGTTTACCTGATAACAAGAAAAACCACAGTCGGGGAGATAACTCTGTTACTAAAAATATATTTCGTCCGTCCCCTAAGTTCGAAAGAGAGTTTCCAACTTCTGGTTACTACGCGAAGTTTCGTAATGATATTTCAAAAGGTTTTCCGTACAGAGACCTTACGGAAGAAGAAGAAAAATAATAATAATTAAAAAGTCAATTGTTCAGAGAACAATTGCAAGGTTCACCAGTTTTCACCATGATTACAAGTTTGAGTTTGATTTTGTTGTCTCTTTCAGTTCAAAATGTGGTGTAAACAAAACTTTTGATCTTTATTAGTCTTTTGCTCAGCGATTGCTAAGGACTTTTTCGAAAAATTAGCTTGTTGTTAAGGACATGAAGTCACTTCAGGCTGGTAATGTCATTTATTTCCTCTTCACAACATTACAAAACTTTTTGCATATGGTTGCTAAGGACTTTTTTGGCAAACAACATTGTTGCTAAGGACCATGACCTTTGACCTTGACCCCATTTTGTCGGCCATATTGAGCTGAACATTTTATCTTGTTACAGTTTCTTTGTATCTTTAAAATTTTTTGAGATATAAGCAAAACTCTAAAATCAAACCTTGAAAATGGTTTTTGGGGCAAATGTCCGAAAAGAATTGTCCAATTTTTTAGACCCCAGTTTCAAATGTAGACCTCAATGAGACACACATTTTCTCAAATACAGTTGAACATATATCTCTTACAGTTTACGAGGTAAAGCGATAACAAGGCAAAAGGCCATCGGTGACCTTGACCGTTGACCTTTGACCTTCACATTTGCAGATGGCCATAAATCACTTATTGACAATGGTGAAGGTTTAAGGTCTTTACAACTTATCGTTTGGAAGTATTAGGCATTAACGGAAACTCAAAATCTTTCTAAGGGCAATAACTCATATAAAGAGTTGTCGAATCTCTTCGGACTAAATGTAACAAAGTTGCCCCTCATGACAATGATCATTTTTCTCATTACATGTTTTCAGCCATCTATTACAGTTCACGAGTTAAAGCGATAACAAGGCCTGGGGTCATCTCTGACCTTGACCAGTGACCTTTGACCTTGACATTTTTAGATGGCCATTAATGACTCATGAACAATGGCGAAGGTTTCAGATCTTTACGAGTTATCGTTTGGGAGTATTTAGCATTAACGGAAACTAGAAATCTTTCAAAGTGCAATAACTCACATAAAGAGTCGTGGAATCTCTTCGAACCAAATGTAACAAAGTTGCGTCTCATTATAATAAACATTTTTCCCATTACATGTTCTCATCCATCTATTACGGTTTACGAGCTGAAGCGATAACAGGGCCTTAGGTCATCTGTGACCGTGACCGTTGACCTTTGACCTTGACATTTTAAGATGGCCATTAATGACTCATAAACAATGGTGAAGGTTTCAAGTCTTTACGAGTTATCGTTTGGAAGTATTTAGCATTAACGGAAACTAAAAATCTTTCAAAGGGCAATAACTCACATAAAGAGTCGTCGAATCTCTTCGAACCAAATGTAACAAAGTTGCGTCTCATGATAATAAACATTTTTCCCATTATATGTTTTCAGCCATCTATTACGGTTTACGAGTTGAAGCGATAACAAGGCTACAGGTCATCGGTGACCTTGACCGATGACCTTTGACCTTGACATTTTTAGATGGCCATATATGGCTTATGAACAATGGTGAAGGTTTCAGGTCTCTACGACTTACGGTTTCTGAGAAAAAAAATACGGAAACTCAAATTTTTTTAAAGGGCAATAACTCCAAAAATACCATACCGCACGGTTTCGGTCCAATGTAACGAAGTTCCGCCATGACCTAAGGAACTTTTTCCCATTGCACTTCTTCAGCTATGTTTTACGGTTTCCGAGATTATCTGATAACAAGGTTTTTTTGACTCGGGCAGACAACTCCGTTACTATAAATAGAATTTCGTCGTCCCCTTAAATTTAAGATCCCACTTTAGGACACATCTTCCCTACCAAGTATCAAAATGATACGGCGCTTAGTTTTTTTGTCAGCTATATTGGCGGAAACTATAATAATAATAATCAGAAGAATTTCAAGAAGGTCTTTCACTGTGGTGAAAGACCTTAATAATAATCAGAAGAATTACTATAAGGTCTTTCCCCTCAAGGGGAAAGACCTTAATAATCAGAAGAAACGTAGAATAACAACATGTCACCCCGACAAAGTCTGGGGTGACATAACAAGTTATAACTGTGTTCGCAAGTGAAATACAAAAGTCTTCCAAACGAATTCCAAAATAGGATTCAAGGCATTGCGAGACTCCCTCAAGAAAAAAAAATAGGGCAGGGGTTCCCCTTATAACTTATGTAATACATATTTCTCAAAATTCCTATTTTCTATAAGAAAACTCAGTTTTTCTACAAAAAATACATTAATGGTTTTGTTTCCATGACAAACAAGTGTTCTTTTGTCTTTTACAACCTATTTCAGACCCTTTCCAAACATTATTTGGGTAGGAGTTCCCCTTAAAACCTATGTGATACAAATTTATCAAAATTCCTTCTTTTTAATCAGAAAACCTGATTTTTCAAAAAAATACGTATCTGGTTTGGTTTCCATGGCAACCAAATGCTTTTTTGTCCATTAAACACAATTTCAGACCTCTTTTAAAGAAAATTTGGGCAGGGGTTCTCCTTATAACCTCTGAAATACATATTTCTCAAAATTCCTTTTTTAATCAGAAAACTCATTTTTTTCTATAAAATAAATATGTTTATGGTTTTGTTTTACATGACAAACATATGCTCTTTTGTCAATTAAACCCAATTTCAGACCCTTTCCAAAAAACTTTGGGCAGGAGTACCCCTCATTAGATATATATATTACATATTTATCAAAATTCCTTCTTTTTTATCATAAAACCTGATTTTTCCAAAAAGAAAGTTTCTGGCTTTGTTTCCTTGGCAACCAAATGCTCTTTTGTACGTTAAACCCAATTTCAGATCTCTTTCCAAAAAATTGGGCAGGGGTTCCCCTTATAATGTATGTGATAGGTATTGCTGTAATCAAAATATTATCATTAGTATATACTACTATTTTCTAAAAAATTTCCATTTTTGGTTTGGTTTCAATGACAACCGATATTATTTTGAAAGTTCCAATGCTGTAGAAATTAATGAACGAAAGATAAGTAAAGACCCTTTCTCACATTACAAACACCTTTCCCATGGAGTTTCATGAAGCTAGTATTAAAAGCTTCTGAGATGCAGTGAGAAATAGGGAAAAAATATCAAAAATTTCACTTTCCCAAGTTTTGTTTTAGGCACAACTATATATATGGGCCAAAATCATACAATGTCAAATAGTAACCAAGATCTGGTTAGGACAAATTCATCCGGGCGAGAATAAAGAAGGAAAGCGGAATAATAATAATAAGAAACGCAACAAAAACAATAAGTCTCCCAACTTCGTTTTTACGAGACTTAATAATGATAATAATCAGAAGAAACGTAGAATAACAACATGTCACCCCGACAAAGTCTGGGGTGACATAATAATAACTAGATTTGCAATTGCAAGCAATAGCCGATATCAGCCCAGACAACAGATTCGATGATCCCATTTTGTTCGCAACCTCAAAATCTACCTAGAAATCAATTTTCGTTGAATTCTGACAAAGTTGAAATTTTGACGTATTTTGGCGGCCACCTTGGAAATGGCGGCCATTTTGAATTTTTTTTTTTTTTTTTTGCAAACAAAACTTCTCCTTATGTTGATTTAATTTCAAACGAAGTTTCATTTCATTACATCAAGCCATTTCAAAATAATCCTTCGAACAAAAATTATTTGAATAATAATAATAATAATAATAATTAAAACGACAATTGTTCAGGGAACAATTGCAAGGTCTTTCCCAGCATATGTAAACGTGTCAAGGACTACAAATAAAAACCGATTCCTTGCAGAGTTTTCGTTTGATTGGATCAAATGAAGATCTCGATGAGAGGAGAATTTTTGCAACAAAATGTTTTCATAGATTTTTTATCGTTTACGAGGTATAGCAATTAAAAAATTTCGAATAGCCACCATTTTAAAAATGGCGGACGAAAAATTTTTTTAGACCAACCAAATATGTAGAACTTCATGAGAGGAGTATTTTTGCAACACAATGTTTTCATAAATTTTGTATTGTTTCCGATATATCGTGATAACAAAATTTCGAATGGTGGCCATTTTGAAAATGGCAGACGAAATTTTTTTTTGACCAACCAGAAATGTTGATCTTAATGAGAGGAGTATTTTTGCAACACAATGTTTTCATAATTTTTTTTTATCGTTTTTGAGATATCGCGATAACAAAATTTTGAACGGTGGCCATTTTGAAAATGGCGGACGAAATTTTTTTTTGACCAACCAGAAAAGTAGATCTTTATTAGAGGAGTATGTTTGCAACACAATGTTTTCATAAATTGCTTATCGTTTCCGAGATATCGCGATAACAAAATTTCGACTGGTGGCCATTTTGAAAATGGCGGACGAAATATTTTTTTAACCACATATTTATTATTAAGACCACGAAAGCTACCTGGAAACCAAATTTCATCAAAATCCGACAACTTTGGGAAATCGACATTTATCGGGGTCAAAAACGCGTCACCGGGGTCGCGACCCCCCCCAAAAAATTTTTTTTTTCATGACAAATTATCCTTAACATAAATGCAACATTTTCCCTACCTCAGAATTTTGATATCGGTTACGGTTTCTTCGCAAACATGATAACAAGGTTTTCGGTTTTTGGGCAGATAACTCCGTTACTAAAAATAGTTCGTCTTAGCAGGGTGACCATAGTCGATGCCGGCCAAAGTCGACTTACGGTAACAAAGTTCGAAATGATATGTCGCGACACGACTACTACAAGCTCCGCGGAAGAAAAAGAATAATGATAATAATAATAATAATCAGAAGAAAAACAATAAGGTCTTTCCACTGTAGTGGGAAAGACCTTAATAACTAGTATTAATTATGTTTGGATGCAAACACAAGATGTCTCCCAAACGAACTCCCATATCAGATTTCAAAGGCTTTAGATGGGGTCAACAGATTAGAAAAAAAACCTTCCTGTCAAATTTCATGCAATTCTGAGCACTTGGGATTTTCCGCATTTTTACCGTTTCCATGACAACGGTCAACATTTTTAAGTCTTGGAGACCGGAACCCAGTTCTACACTTGCTAGGTAACCTTCCTGGAAAATTTCATCCAATTCTAAGCACTTAAATTTTCCCTTCCCTTTTAACGTTTCCATGGCAAGAGTCGCCATTTTGAAGTCTTGGACATCGGAAGCAAATTCTCCACTTGTTAGGCAACCTTCCTGTAGAATTTCATCCAATTCTGAGCACTTTGATTTTCCCTCCTTTTCTTACAATGTTCATGGCATCAGTCGCCATCTTGAAGTCTTGAAGACCAGAAGTCAATTCTACACATGTAAGGCAACCTTCTTTTCAAATTTCCTCAAATTCTCACCGGTCGCCATTTTGAAGTCTTGGAGACCAGAAGTCAATTCTACACATGTAAGACAACCCACCTATAGAATTTCATTCAATTCTGAGCACATTGATTTTCCCGCCTTTTTACCATTTCCATGGCACCGGTAGTCATTTTGAAAATTCCAAGACTGGAATGCACATCTTTGCGTGGGGTTCTATCGTCCTGTGAAGTTTGGTAAAGATTGGTGTCCGAGAAAACTGATGGACAAAGTTGTGACGGAAAACGGAAGAAAAAGAATAATAATAACAAGCAATTACTGTGTTCACAAGCGAAACACAAAAGTCTCCCAAACGAACTCCCATATCGGATTTCAAGGCATTACGAGACTCCTCTGGAAAAAAGTTGGACAGCGATTCCCCTTACAAATTATTTATACATGTTGCTGAAATAAAATGATTACATCAAAAGAAAACACGTTTTTCCTAAAATTATAGGTTTCTGGCTTGGTTTCCATGGCAACTAAATGCACCATTATCCTTTACATCCAATTTCACACCTTGTTTCAAAAAAAGATTGGGCAGGAGTTCCCCTTATCACCTAAGTAATACATATAGCTCTAATAAAAATACAACAATTTACAATTATCAACAGTAATTATCATTTTCTCAAAATTTTAAGTTTTTTGCATAGTTTCCATTGCAACCATAGTTATTTTAAATTCCACCATGCATTACAATCAATTTTAAACCCCCTTCCAAAAAAATTTGGGCAGAGTTTCCCCTTATAATCTAAGTTATACATATTGCTGTAATCAAAATACTATTATCAACAAAAACTATTATTTTCCCGAAATTTACATTTTTGGTATGGTTTTCATGGCAACGGTTATTATTTTGAATCTTCTAATGCTGATGAACCCTTGCTTACATGACACTTACATTTCTCATGAAGTTTCATGGAGCTAGTGGTAATAGCTTTTGAGAAACAGTGAAAAAATGGTGAAAAACTTTCAAAATTTCATTTTCCAATAGGGTTACTATATTACGACCACACCCATCTTTGATATCCCAAAAAGTACCCTTAATGGAAACCCTTTTGGAAATTGCACATCTAGATACATGGGGCCAATAGTATGCCAAGTTAGAAACCTCTAGGTCTAATGGTCTATGAGATCTGCTTTGGACAAGTTCATTGCGACGAGAAGAAAGAAAGATGGAAGAATAACTAGTTATAACTGTGTTCGCAAGCGAAACACAAAAGTCTCCCAAACAAACTCCCATATCAGATTCCTGGACATTATTAAACCTGCTTTCAAAAAAAATGAGCAGGGGTCCCCTGATAACCTTACTAATACATTATAGCTTTAATAGAAATAAAATTATCAACAATCAATACTGTTTTCTCAAAATTTCAATTTTTTGTTATGGTTTCCATGGCAACCATACTAATTTTCAAATTAGCAATGCTGTTAAACTTTATCTGACATCAAATACAACCTTCCTATGAATTTTGAAGCAGCTAGTGTAAATAGTTTTCGAGTTGAAGTGAAAAAAATTCAAAATTTCAATCTCCCAGAGACTTTACATAGGATGACTTTACCCCACCCCTTTTGAGCCCCCAAATGTACCCTTTAATGACCCTCTTTCAACAAATATTTGTTGATTGCACAACTATATACATGGGGCTAATATCCTACAAAATTTGAAAGCTCTAGGTGTAATGGTCTCTGAGATCTGGTTCGGACCAGTTCATTGCGACGAGAAGAAAGGGAAAGAGGAATAATAACGAGTGATAAAATGTTTGCATTCAAACACAAGTCACCAAAACCAGATTCCATTCCAAATTGCTTTTTGAAAAAATGCTCTGTTGTATATTTATCACCAATGATTGTAATAATATGTTTTGAAATATTTGAGAAATAGTGTCATAAACTAGTGTCATAAACTCATTATCTTTTCGTCTATCAGTGTTAGTGGTACTTTGATTACCAGGTTAACACTTCATTAGTAAATGTACTGGATTGCATCAGAAAGGAAGTTGCGTCATAATGGTTTCATTATTGATTCATTGAAAGCTTAATATTTACATTTATTGATACTTTAACGTGAAATAAAGCTATAGGGCTGTGACCTTGACCTTTGACCTTGACCTGATTTTAAAGGTCCAGACTTCCTGAACATTTTGTACGTTGAATGTCTTTTAGTATGTCTTCAGTGGTATTTGAGCTATAAGCAAAAAACGCAAAATTCGGACATCGAAATCGGTTTTCAGTCCATAAAACGAAAACGGTTGGTCCGATAATTTTGGACCCTATATAACAAATGTAGATGTTATTTAGACACACATTTTTGCCATTACATTTTATCAGCTATCTATTACGGTTTATGAGTTATTACAAAACAAGGCCAAGGGTCAAAGTTCAAAGTGACCAATGACCTTTGACCTTAGCATTTTTAAATGTAACAGATATCACTTAAATTGAATGGACAAGGTTTCAGGTGTCTATCTCTTACCGTTTTCGTGAAAAACACATGCTTAAAGAGATGACGAAACTTTCAAGGGGTATAACTCTTGAACGGTGCATCATAAAATTTCGGTCCAAATGTAACGAAGGTCCGTCATGACCTAATAATCATTTTTGCCATTACAATTAATCAGCTATCATTTACAGTTTTCGAGATATTCCAATCACAAGATTTGGGGTCAAAGTTCAAAGTGACCAATGACCGTGGTCATTTTGGAAATTCAAAGACCTTCTTGCACATCTTGGGGTGGTTTTCTAAATTGGTGCCATGTTTCATTAAGTTTGGAATACCCATCTCTGAGATAATGTTTGGACAAAGTTTAAAAAATCCATTGAGGAATAATAATGATAATAAGAAACAGAGTAAAAAGAATAAGTCACCAAACTTCGTTTGGGTGACTTAATAATAGGAAACGTAACAAAAACAATAAGTCTCCCAACTTCGTTTGGGATACTTGATAACTAGTGTTCCTATGTTTGGATACAAACAAAAATGTCTCCCAAACCTCCCATGGACACAGGAGATGGCTTTTTATTTGAGTTCAGCATAATCTTGACAACCCATCTGTGAAATTTCATCCAATTTGGAGCATTTTTTTTATTTTCCTGCCTTTTTTCCGTTTCCACGGCAACGGCAGCCATTTTGAAATTTGCCGGCCCAAAAATAAGTCGTACTATTTGTATACCCCCGGTTCATCCTTCCTGCAAAGTTTTGTTCAATTTGGAGCACTTTGAATTTCCCCGCCTTTTTTCCGTTTCCATGGCAACGGCAGCCATTTTGAGATTTTTTGGCCCAAAAATGTGTTGTACTATTTGTATACATCCTTCCTGTGAAGTTTCGTTCAATTTGGAGCACTTTGAATTTTGACACATTTTTTCCGTTTCCATGGCAACGGCGGCCATTTTGAAAATTTCAAGACCCAAGCGCACCCCGTAAGATGGGTATCCATCATCCTGTGAAGTTTCATAAAGATCGGACAAATATTCTCCGAGAAAACTTCCGGACAAGTTCAGTGGCGAAGAAGAGAAATAATAATAATAATAAGAAACGCAACAAAAACAATAAGTCCCCCAACTTCGTTTGGGAGACTTAGTAATTATAATAATAATAAGAAGAAGAAACGGTAGTAAAACAATAAGTCTCCCCAAACTTTGCTTGGGAGACTTAATAATAATAATTAAAAAGTCAATTGTTCAGAGAACAATTGCAAGGTCTTTCACCAGTTTTCATCCTGATTGCATGTTTCAGTTAGATGTTGTTGTCTTTTTTTGGTCAAAAATGTGATTAAAACAAAAGTTGTGACCTTTATTAGTCTGTTGCTCAATGGTTGCTAAGGTCTTTTTCGGAAAATTAGCTTGTCGCTCAGGATATGAAGTCACTTCCGGTTGGCAATGTCATTTATATACTCTTTACAACATTACAAAACTTTTGGCATAAGGTTGCTAAGGACTTTTATGGCAAATAACATTGTTGCTAAGGACCTTGACCTTTGACCTTGACCCCATATTTTGTCGGCCATATTGAAGTGAACATTTTATCTTCTTATAGTTTATTTGTATCTCTAACAGTTTTTGGGATATAAGCAAAAAACCCTAAAATCGGACCTCGATTAACAGTTTTGGGCCAAAAGTCAAAAACCAAAAGTTCAATGATTTTGGACCAAATATTTAAAATGTAGTCATCAATGAAACAACCTATACATTTGATCACCTATCTCTTACTGTTGCCAAAATTTTACTGAAAAAAAACCTTAAAATTGGCAATGACCTTGACCTCTGACCTTGATGACCTTTGACCTTGTGTTCGAATTAAATGTTTCTTCTTACTGATTCATTTGATATGTTACTTGACTATACTATCTGTAACAGTTTAAAAGCTATATGTAAAAACGAAACGCATCAAGGGCAATAACTCTTTAGGGAGTCATCAGAGAGTATCGATCCAAATGAAACAAATGTAGCGCTTGATATGTTGAATATTTTGCTGATACATCTTTTCTTCTATCTATTAACGTTTCTGAGTATATTCCCTAACAAGGTCAAAGGTAAAGGTCAAAGGTCACCGATGACATTCAACCTTGTACTCAAATTGAAGGTCTTTTTTTACTGATCATTTTCAACATATATGTGTACTACATTATCTGTAAGCGTTTAAAAGTTATTCGCAAAAAAAAACGAATTGCCGAAACGAACCAAGGGCTATAACTCAAAAACGGTTTTTCGCAGAGTTTTCATTTAATTGAATCAAATGCAGATCTTAATGAAAGGAGTATTTTTGCAATATAATGTTTTCAGAAATTTGTTATCGTTTCCGAGATATCGCGATAACAAAATTTCATATGGCGGCCATTTTAAAAATGGCGAAAGAAAAAAAATGACCCCAGATTTGTAAGCAGGACCATGGAAGCTACCTGGAAACCAAATTTGGTGGAAATCTGATAACTTTGAAAAAAAATGGATATTTAGGGGTCAAAAACGAGTATACGGGGTCGCGACCCAAATTTTTTTTTTCGCATCACAAATCCTGAGGACTAATACAACATTTTCCCCACTCAAATTTTTGATACCGGTTACGGTTTCTGAGCTTATCCCCTAACAAGGTAAACCGTGTTCGGGGAGATAACTCCGTTACTAAAAATAGATCAGATCAACGGGGTGATTTTGTCGAATACACCCAAGACCGGTTTATGACATCAAGTATTGAAATGATATGTCGCGTAGTTTTTAGGGAACGGTCAGTGGAATAATAATAAAAATAATAATATTATTAATATAATAATTAAAAAGTCAATTGTTCAGAGAAGAATTGCAATGTCTTTCACCAGTTTTCATCATGATTACATGTTATTTTGATTTTATTGTCCATCCTTGTCAAAAATATGATGTAAATAAGAGTTCTTAACCTTTTCACCAATTTCTTACCTTTTTGATGATTTTACTGAAAAAAAATGGGTATGACCTTGACCTCTGACCTTGACGACCTTTGACTCTGTTGTCAACTTGAAGGTCTCTCCTTACTGGTTAATTTGATATGTTACTTGACTATACTATCTGTAACGGTTTAAAATTTATATGTGAAAACCCATTTTCAGAAACGCGTCAAGAGCAATAACTCTGTAGGGAGTCATCGGAGAGTTTCGGTCCAATGAAACAAATATAGCCCTTGACATGTTGAACATTTTAGCTGCTATAATTTTTCAGCTATCTGTTATGGTTTCTTAGTTTATCCCCTAACAAGGTCAACGGTCAAGGTCAAAGGTCACCGATGACCTTCAACCTGGTACTCAAATTGAAGGTCTTTTCATACTGATCACTTTAAACATATATGTATACTATATTATCTGTAAGCGTTCAAAAGTTATTCGCAAAAAACTGTTTTTTCCGAAACGCGTCAAGGGCTATTACTCAAAAACTGTTTGTCGCAGAGTTTTTGTTCCATTGAATCAAATGTAGATCTCAATGAAAGGGGTATTTTTGCCATAAATTGTTTTCATAAATTATTTATCGTTTCCGAGATATCGTAATCACAAAATTATAAATGGCGGCCATTTTGAAAATGGTTTATGAAAAAGGTTTTTGACCCCGGATTTGTAATCAGGACCATAAAAGCTACCTGGAAACCAAATTTGGTGATATCCGATAACTTTTGTAATTTTGCATATTTAGGGGTCAAAAACGCGTAACCGGGATCGCGACCCAAAATTTTTTTTTCGCATGACAAATCATCATAAGGATGATTGCAACATTTTCCCCACCTCAGATTTTTTGTATCGGTTACGGTTTCTGAGCTTATTCCCTAAAAAGGTAAGCCGTGTTCGGAGAGATAACTCCGTTACTAAAACTAGTTCAATATGCCTGCGTCGGTTTTGAGGTCCCGGAGCAATGTCGACTTATCACACTAAGTATCGAAAAGATAAGTCGCGCAGTTTTGAGGCCCGAGTGTGGCGGAAAAAAAGAATAATAATATTAATGATAATAATAATCGAAAGAATTACAGTAAGGTCTTTCACATGTGGTGAAACTGGCACATCTTGAGACATTCATTCAATTCTGAGCACTTTGAGTTTCAAGCCTTTTGTCCGTTTCCATGGCAACCGTCGCCATTTTGAACTCTTGGAAACCAGAATCCGATTTCACACATGTAAGACAACCTTCCCGTAAAATTTCATCCAGTTCTGAACACTTTAATTTTAACACCCTTTTGTCCGTTTCCATGGCATCCGTCGCCATTTTGAAGTCTTGGAGACCAGAAACCTGTTCTACATATGTTAATTAACCTTCCTTTAAAATTTCATCAAATTCTAAGCACTTTCATTTTCCCGCCTATTTTATCATTTCTATGGCAACCGTCGCAATTTTGAAATCTTTGAGACCAGCAACCTATTCTTCACATGTTAGACAACCTTCTTGTAAAATTTCATCCTATTCTGAGCACTTTGATTTTCCCGACTTTTTTACCATTTCATGGCACCGGTCGCTATTTTGAAGTTTGAGACCAGAAGTCAATTTTGCACATATACAGTCCTTGCTTCAGTAGCCATTACTAAAAGAGCGATCATTAAGCGTCCGTCAGCCGTCAACGATCAGTCATCGATCGGTGATCGATCAGTCAACAATCCGTCAAAGTCTGACGGATAGGAAAAGTAATTCACGTATTTGACGGATACAATACGTAATAAACGTGACTGACGGATGATTGATCGTCCTATCCGTAAATGACTGATTGATAGCTTTACGTCATCTTTCAAGTTAATACATTTTGCGAAATGATAATTTCGTTTCATCACAAAAATGAATTTAGAATTGAAATATATAAAAATATTATTATAACACTCTGGGTATACTTAATCCGTACGTTAAGGTTAATACTAAATTTACTTGATGTTTCTGCTTGTACGTAGGAAATACACAGTATATAATACAGTTTGTTCGAATGCATTAAATTTGGAAGCACATCTGATTTGACCAATCGTCGAAAATAGACAAATTTAATTTGATAAAAAAAAATATAAAACTAATTTATACAACTGGTTAAACGTTAATTGTTAGACTATAACAGGAATGCAAATAAGAGCGAAACAAAAATTGAATGACAAAAAAAACAAACAAACACACAAAACAAAACAAATGATTTGACGCATTCATACACGAAAGACTGGGAAATCCTTCTTTTCAAACACTAAATATGCTAAAATTTATTTAAATTGTGATTCATCAGGGACTATGCATTACATTGTGATGTATAGTCCCTGGATCCATGAAATAAAAAAAATCTTCGAAAGGAATATGATGAATGAAATTTTCAAAAAATTTAAATTGTTTTGGTCATTTTTATAGACAGAGTTTAAACCGCACACTAAAAATCTATCTTTTCAAGCCTTAAATATGATAAAATTCATTAAAATTGTGTTTCGCAAAAGATAAATAAAACTCCATCGAAAGGATATGATGAATAAAATTTTAAAAATATTTAAATTGTTTTGGTTATTTTTATAGACAGAGTTTAAACCTTACACTTAAATCTAAATTTTCAAACTTCAATATGCTGAAATTTGTTGAAATTGTGTATCGGAAAAGATAAAACTCCTTCGAAAGGATATGATGAATAAACTTTCAAAAAATTTAAAAAGTTTTGGTCATGTTTATAGACATAGTTTAAACTAGAGACTAAAAATCTAACTTTTCAAACCCTCATTATGTTAAAATTCATTAAAATTGTGTTTCGCAAAAGATAAAACTCCTTTGAAAGAATATGATGAATAAAATTTTCAAAATATTTAAATTGTTTTGGTCATTTTTATAGACAGAGTTTAAACCGCACTCTAAGAATCTAACTTTTCAAGCCTAAAATATGTTAAAATTCATTAAAGTGTGTTTCGCAAAAGATAAAACTCCTTCGAAAGGATATTATGAATAAAATTTTCCAAAAATTTCAATTGTTTTGGTCATTTTTATAGACAGAGTTTAAACCGCACACTAAAAATCTGACTTTTCAACCCTTAAGTATGCTAAAATTCATTAAAATTGCATTTCGCAAAACAAAAAACTCCTTCTAAAGGATATGATGAATAGAATTTTCAAAAAATTTTAATTCTTTTGACAATTTTTATAGACTGAATTTAAACCGCAGACTATGCATCTAACTTTTGAACCCTTAAATATGCTTAAATTTATTAAAATTGTGATTCGCAAAATTAATAACTTCTGCAAAAGGATTGTATGAAGTCAAATTTTCAAAAAACTGAATTGTTTTGGTAATTTTTAAAGATTGAGTTTTAATTCAAATCAAAAATATGATCTTTCAACCTAAAAGAATGCTTTAATTCATTAAAATTGTGCTTCGCAAAATATAAAACTTCTTCAAAGGGTATGATGAATAGAATTTTCAAAATATTTAAATTGTTTTGGTCATTTCTACAGACTGAATTTAAACAGCAGACTGAAAGTCTTACTTTTCAAACTTAAATATCCTGAAATTTGTTGAAATTGTGTTTCGCAAAAGATAAAACTCCTTCGAAAGGATTTGATGAATAAAATTTTCAAAATATATTTAAATTGTTTTGGTCATTTTTATAGACAGAGATTAAACTGCACACTAAAAATCTGACTTTTCAACCCTTAAGTATGCTAAAATTCATTAAAATTGTGTTTTGCAAAATAAAAAACTCCTTTAAAAGAATATGATGAATAAAATTTTCAAAAAATTTTAATTCTTCTTGGAATTTTTATAGACTGAGTTGAAACCGCAGACTATGCATCTAACTTTTCAACCCTTAAATATGCAAAAAATTTATTAAAATTCTGATTCGCAAAATAAAAAAAAACCCTGCGAAAGGATTGCATGAAGTAACATTTTCAAAAAAACTTAATTGTTTTGGTTATTTTTAAAGATTGAGTTTAAACCACACACCAAAAATCTGATCTTTCAACCTAAAAGAATGCTTAAATTCATTAAAATTGTCCTTTGCAAAATATAAAACTCTTTCAAAAGGATCTGATGAATAGAATTTTCAAAATATTAAAATTGTTTTGTTCATTTCTACAGACTGAGCTTAAACAGCAGACTGAAAATCTTACTTTTCAAACTTAAATATGCTGAAATTTGTTGAAATTGTGTTTCACAAAAGATAAAACTCCTTCAAAAGGATATGATGAATAAAATTTTCAAAATGATTTAATTGTTTTGGTCATTTCTACAGACTGAGTTTAAACAGCAGACTGAAAATCTTACTTTTCAAACTTTAATATGCTGAAATTTGTTGAAATTGTGTTTCGGAAAAGATAAAACCCCTTCAAAAGGATATAATGAATAAAATTTTCAAAATATTTAAATTGTTTTCTAAAAATCTAACTTTTCAAGCCTTAAATATGCTAAAATTCATTAAAATTGTGTTTCGCAAAAGATAAAACTCCTTCGAAAGGATATGATGAATAAAATTTTCAAAATGTTTAAATTGTTTTGGTCAATTTTATAGACAGAGTTTAAACCGCAATCTAAAAATCTAACTTTTCAAGCCTTAAATATGTTAAAATTCATTAAAGGTGTGTTTCGAAAAAGATAAAACTCCTTCGAAAGGATATGATGAATAAAATTTTCAAAATGTTTAAATTGTTTTGGTCATTTTTATAGACAGAGTTTGAACCGCACTCTAAAAATCTAACTTTTCAAGCCTTAAATATGTCAAAATTCCCGGGACTAATATAACAGGGATATGAAACTATTTAACAAACCAGTTTGATTGAATAAAAAGCGGTGTCAAGGCTACGATTTTCGGCTGTAACTTATTATTATTATTATTCTAAAAAATTTGCCGAAAAGCTGATTCATCGTATATTTACAACATTATTTTTTTATTCACACAACAATGAAATTTGAATTAAAAATGTGTAATAAATGCACCATGGGTTGTTTTCTTGTGTATAGAGGTCGTAAAATTATCGAGAAACTGTCCAATAAACAAATGACAGTTATCGATGATTAATGAGCGTCAGAACAACGAAAATCAAGAAAATTTGCTAACTTTCACTCGTTAGTTTACCTAGCAAATTCCATCCTACCATTACGAAATTTTATCAGTATAAAGCTCTTTGCATTGGCTTTATAGTCATTTATAATTCATGCAGGAAAGATTATTAGCAGTGCTGATAAATTTTGACTGATGTGACCACGCTCATGCAATTTTTAGAAATAATTTTTGAGTTCAAACACTTAACTTTTCCCTGTGTATTTTACAACTTAATTTTCAACTAAATTTAAAGAAAAATATACCATGATTCGCGTCGAAGTTTCATCTTTTCAATCATATAAATTTTGTAGCATTAAATATTTTGGGGAAAATAGAAAGTGTACTTAAAAAAAAACGTTATGAACTGTAAAATTTCGCGGTATATTTATAAAAAAAAAACAAAATTATCCGAGTTTTAGAGCAAAATTTGTGTACTTTGGAATAAATTTATTTTACCAAAGTTATACTATGATTTGCAGCAATCTTTTTTCTATAAAATGATGTATTTTGTTTTAAAATCGGTAGAAAAATGTAGATGTAAAGTGTACTGAAAATGTTTTATGTTTCAACAGAGAAATGCCGAAAAATACGACGATTTACAGGTACAATTGCCGCGACACCGAATTTGTGAGAAATGTAAATGTTTCAAATCCCTGTTATATTAGTCCAAGAATTCATTAAAATTGTGTTTCGCAAAAGATAAAACTCCTTCGAAAGGATATGATGAATAAAATTTTCAAAACATTTGAATTGTTTTGGTTATTTCTATAGACAGAGTTTAAACCGCACACTAAAATCTAACTTTTCAAACTTCAATATGCTGAAATTTGTTGAAATTGTGTTTGGCAAAAGATAATACTCCTACGAAAGGATATGATGAATAAAATTTTCAAAAAAATTAAAATAGTATTGGTCATGTTTATAGACAGAGTTTAAACTGCAGACTAAAAATCTAACTTTTCAAGCCCTAAATATGTTAAAATTCATTGAAATTGTGTTTCGCAAAAGATAAAACTCCTTCGAAAGGATATCATGAAAAAAAAATATTGTTTTGGTCATTTTTATAGACAGAGTTTTAACCGCACACTAAAAACCTAACTTTTCAGACTTAAATATGTCAAAATTCATTAAAATTATGTTGTGCAAAATATAAATCTCCTTTGAAAGAATATGATGAATAAAATTTGCAAAAAAATATTGTTTTGGTCATTTTCAAAGATTGAGTCTAAAACGCAGACTTTGCATTATGCAGTTTAGATACCCAGTTCTCATTCACAAATACATGTAAACGATTTAAATTGAAACAAAATACAGCATTCGTAATTTAATCAAACTGTTTCTTTATATTCGAAAAGCTGTATCTCACAACCTGGAAACACACGGGAATAATATTATGTTTATTCGTTTAAAATTCCAAATATTTACGTATCCGTCATACGTGATTTACTGATTGATACAACACGTAATTGACGTATGCGATCAGTAAAATACGTTTACATCCGTAAAATACGTACACATCCGTTATTCATGGATCCGTGATCGATCAGTGAAAAATCAGTCATCAATCAGTCAAAAATCCGTCATCAATCAGTCAACAATCTGTCAATAAGTAACGGTTACTGATATAAGAACTGTAAGGCAACCTTCCTGTAAAATCTCATCCAATTCTGAGCACTTTGATTTTCCCGCCTTTTCACTATTCACCGCTAACCATTTTGAAGTCTTGGAGACCAGAAGTCAGTTCTACACATGTTAGGCAACCTTCCTGTAAAATTTCATCCCATTCTGAGTACTTTGATATCCCGCCTTTTTTACCATTTCCATGGCACCGGTCGGCATTTTGAAAATTCCAAAACCAAAAAGACCATCTAGGCATCAGTATCTATGATCCTGTCTAGTTTCATGAAGTTTAGATCCATGGTGTCCGAGAAAATGAGTGGACAAACTTGAGGCAGAAGACAGAAGAAAAAGTATAAGAATAATAACTAGTATTAATTGTGTTTAGATGCAAACACAAGAAGTCTCCGAAACGAACTCCCATATCAGAATTCAAATTCTTTCGATGAAATCCAAAGATTCTAACGTACCCTCCTGACAAATTTTATTCAATTCTGAGCACTTTGGATTATCCAACCTTTTTTTTTCGTTTCTATGGCAACGGCCACTAATTTGAAGTCTTGGAGTCCAGAAGTCAATTCTACAGATGTAAGGCAACCTTTCTGTAAAATTTCATCAAATTCTAAGCACCCTGATTTTCCCGCCTTTTTACCATTTCAGTGACATTGGTTGCAATTTTCAAGCCTAGGAGATCAGAAACCCATTCTACACATGTTAGACAACCTTCATATGAAATTTCATCCAATTCTGAGCATTTTGATTTTCCTGCCTTTTTTACATGTAAGGCAACCTTCCTGTAAAATTTCATCAAATTCTGAGCACTCTGATTTTCCTGCCTTTTTTACCATTTCCATGGCATCGGTTGCAATTTTGAATTCTTGGAGACCAGAAACCCATTCTACAGATGTTAGACAACTTTCTTATGAAATTTCATCCAAGTCCGAGCACTTTTATTTTCCCGCCTTTTTCCCATTTCCATGGCATCGATTGCCTATTTGAAGTCTTGGAGACCAGAAACCCATGCTGCACATGTAAGACAACCTTCTTATAAATTTCATCAAATTCTGAGCACTTTGATTTTCCCGGTTTTTTTTTTTGCCGTTTTCAAGGTAACCGGTGCCATTTTCAAAATTCCAAGACTTGCAAGCATACAGTTGGTTGAACGCTCAACGTTACAACATGAACGGAACGCGAACGGAGTGTACACGCGAGTGGAGCGAACGGAAAACGGAATGAATTACACGCTTCAAACGATTATTTGCATTCATACACGCTTCAAACGATTCGTTGCATTCATACACGCTTCAAACGATTAGTTGCATAAATACACGCTATACACGGAACATCTACACTGAATGAACGAAATGAATCATTTCAACCGTGTATTTCGCTCATATCGTGTGTGTACACGATATGAATGAAATACACGCAAGAATGTTGATTTGATTGGCTAATGTGAAAATTGATAAAAATTTGTTGAAAAAACGAAACTTATAATAATTAATCTAAACTTTTTGAATGACGGTAAATTTAATCAAAATTATTTTAATTTAGTTCTGAATAGATAATAGTTCTGTTTAACACAAAAAGTTCCTTCGGAGATTTTTCAAAGTAAAACCTTTCAATTGGCAGCCTTCGTTTACCTGTTTACATTTTGGAGAAACGGGACGGGGCCTGGGATGGATCCAGTGGCAACAAAAAACATGAAACTAGGACAATGTTCAAATTTGTATTTGATAAATGGCGACTACTGCATTAAATTTCAATAAAGAGTTGAACAAATAACATTTCAAGGACCGATATGATTTTTTTTTTTGGTTGATCATGCAAGAAGATCTATTTATCAGTACAAAAAACATAACTTTCTTTTAAAACAAACCTGTAGTATTTATATTCATTTGCATCCCTTTCTTTAAACCTTTGTTTGTGCTATGTTTCAAAAGGTTTTAGCACTAAACAGTTTTAAAGGTTGCATTTAGCATCAGAAACAACAGTGTAATAGTACCCTGTACATGCTATAAGGGTATAGGGGTCAACATCTTTGAAAGGGTAAAAAAATTTCAACTATGTGGCAAACCAGAAAGTGAAACACACATCAGTTGTGAATGCGTCAAAGAGAATTTGCCATAACTTTTTTTTAATGATTTCCACCTTTAGTTGTTTATAGGCCACTGCTTTTTTAATTTTTGGTTTTACGAACTTTTTCCTAAATGTTGGTGGGTAGAAGGAAGGACAAAAATAAAATAATAAAATTATAGAAAAATTTAGGTTGGGCAAAACAACTGTAATTTGGATTAAGTTAATAGGAATTTTATTGAATTTAAGACCAAATATTTGTATGGTAGGAAAAAAATTCAAAATGCAATTTTTTTTTTTTTTTGAAATTTGGGCCTAAATTTTTAAGGTAGGAGGGTTCGAAAACTAGAAAAGAAAAAAATCAACGGCCTTAAAAGGAAAAAAAAATTCAGCTGTCTAGCCTAAAAGCAGAGCAGTCCCTTTTCTCAAATTTGAACACCTGCATATATACGTGATAATGTAACCTGTTTGCTGAATTTCATATGCACATTTATAAATAACAAAATATCTCAGTTTCTGTAAATTTAGTTTATGCATATGGCCATTTTGACCAATTATGTCTCAGTCTCTTCAGTGCAGATCATATCAAAACATTCGTTTGACCATTAACCAACCATTTTCCTCAAAATGTAAAGGGACCTATTTTGATTAAGTCAAATACTGTGCATAAAATTTATAAAATATGTGAAGCGTTCAAGTTACCATACAACATAGGGTTATTTCATGCCAGGCCCTACTAAAAAAGCTATATTACAGTCATTACAATTGATGAGAGGGGTATATCTTGATATTGTTATTCTTTAGTTAATTGAATTCATGTGGATGATTTTCTTCCTTAACACAGAGACATGTCTCTGCTGTATGGTTATATTCCTTTAATTGGGATTCATTGTCTTGTATGTATTAATAATGGTTAATGAAACATGAAGAATTGGAGACGGAAAGGGTTTGAAATATTCGATTTCAATTTAATATAAGTTATGTGAATCTAAACGGCCCACAGGGAGGGTAAATCCATTTTGACCAGTGGGGGATCCAGACTGTCTGCTAGAGGGGGGNGGGGGGTCAACCCATAATTTATCCATAAAAAGGGGGGTTTGGAACCAGATTAAACAAAAAAGGGGTTTGGAACAAGATTAAAAAAAAACACCTAGGAATCTTAAATATTTTCGAACCAAAGTGGGTAGGGACACCCTTGGCCTTCTCCTGGATCTGGCACTGAAGAGGCAAAGTTCAGTAATGTATATCCCCGCTCCCCCATTTGATTCCTGAAGTAAAAAAGTCAACAACAAAAATCAAGTGAAATCAAATTTTGAAATAGCTGGTGCACAATGGCAATATGCATTGACCATTCTGTGAAAGTTTCACAGAATTTCTCTCAGTGGTACTGGAGGATTTTTTGTCACAAAGTGTGTACCCCTATGGAGGGCTCCAAATTTGATTCAAGAAATCAAAATAAAAAAAAATCAGATCGAATCAAATTTCAAAATAGCTGGTGCAGCACAATGGCATTATATACTGAATTTTCTGTGAATGTTTCAGTGAGTTTCAAACAGTGGTCTCAGAGGTGTTGTCGCCACAAAGTATGTACATGTAACCCTATGGCTGATCGAAAAACAAACAGACAGAAGAACGAACGAAAACCATGATCATTGTATACCCCCCTAAAGCAGGGGGTATTATCACACACTATATATAACGCTCGTACTGTATCTTTGGTTTTAAACTTTTACTAGATCCAGTGACATTTAAATTTAATGTGTTTAGATCCCAGAAAAAAAAAACTTAAGGGCAGAAGTTTGCCATGATGAAGACACTCAAAAGACTTTAATTTTTTTCTTCCAGACATTAATGTTTTGCCAGTGTAACAAATGTATTACTATTGCAGTTATGAAGACTTTTTTATTCCATTTCTGTTTATTACTTTTTATTATCATAAGACAGTCGCATTTTACAATGT